>CAUYRH010141776.1:0-62375 GCA_963574655.1 Perodicticus potto | reverse complement strand
AAACTAGTTTGTCTGTTGTTCTGACTTTCAAAACCATAAACTAGTTTTGTCTGTTCTTAAATTTTATATAAATGGAACCACAGTTTGTAGTCTTTTGTGTCTTGATTCTTTTGCTTATTTTTATGTATTTAATATTAATCTATGTTAATAGGGCATACTAACCTATTAATGTATATTAACACAGATTAATGTAGCTGGTACTTATCCTTTTTATATTGCTGTGTAATATTCCATTGCTGAATATATTGTATCTTATTTATCCTCTCTTGGTGATGGACACTTGTCTCATTCCAGTTTTTGGCTGCGAGGAATAAAGCGTCAGTAAATACTCTGGTATGTGTTCCTGATGGATATAAATAGTCATTTCTGTTTGGTGTGTGCTTAGGAATAAGATTTCTAGGTCACAAAATAAATATAAGTTTAGCTTAGTAGATATTGCAAATCAGTTTCCCAAATGTGCCTTATTTATTTATTTTTCTATAAAAGCAATCAATGTATTGGGAAATGTAACTGGAAAGATTTATTTTTTAACAATGTTTTTCATATTAATTGAAAAATATATAGTTATTGTGTAACACATGATATTTTGCAATAAATAGACATCGTGGAATGCAAAGATGAGCTAATTAAAATGTGCATTACTTCACATAGGCATCATTTCTGTGGTGAGAATACTTAAAATATTAGCATTTTTTTAAAATTGAGAGTTAAAAATAGAGAAGCTAGGCAAGGTGTGATAGCTTACACCTAGTACTTTGGGAGGACAAAGTAGGAGGATTACTTGAGTCCAGGAGTTTGAGACCACCCTTAGCATAATGCCCTGACCCTTAAAAACACAAAACTTAGTCAGGCATGGTTGAATGCACCTATAGTTCCAGCTACTTGGGAAAGTAAGGCAAGAGGATACTTTGAGCCTAGGAGTTCGAGATTATAGTGAGCTATAATCATGCCACTGAACTCTAGCCTGGGAGACAAAGTGAAACACTGCTTAAAAAAAGAGAAAAGGTAAGAATTTAATAATGATAGAATTATTTTAGTTTAAATAATGGAAGCTACCAAATATTTCTTAGGGTGCAGATATAAAAAAACAAAAATTTACAAACATTTAAATTTCAGAGTCTAATTTCGGAATTTCTTATATACACATATTTATGTGTCCAAACTAACATGCACTCACACACGTAGTAATAATTTAACTGTGTTATTAAATTAAAATAGAAAATAGTTATTCATTCACACCCCCGCCCCCAAATTTCAATTAAGAATTTCTTCACTGACAAGGTATTATTGTATTGCTTTAGGTGTTAGGGCCATAGAAGATAAAATTGAGAAGTTCTCTGTTTTTATAGATCTGGCATTCAAGACTAATAAGTAGTCAATGCATAAATATGCAAGGAAAGTATTAAAATATATGATAAAGAGCTAAAATTTTTTTTTATAGAAATCAAGAGTGTGGAATTGCTGCAAGAATAAACAAATGAATTAAACAGAGTAGAGAGCCCAGAAATAGCTCAAAAAAATATAGTCAACTGATATTTGACAAAGGAGCAAAGGAAGTTCAATGGAGAAAGAACTGTTTTTTCAACAAATGGTACTGGATCAATATGCAACAAAATGAATCTAGACCCAGACTTTACACCTTTCACTAAAATTCACTCAAAAAGGATCATCGACTTAAATGTCAAGTGAAAAACCATAAAACTTTTAGAACTTTTAGAACCATAGAAGAAAATCTAGATGACCTTGGGTTTGGCAATGACTGTCTAGATACGATACTGAAAGCATAATCCATGAAAGAAAAAAAATGATATGTTGAACTTCATTAAAATTAGAAACTAATGCAGTGAAAAAGACATAGTTAAGAGAATGAAAAGACAAGCCACAGACTGGGAGAGAATATTTGCATATCTGATAGAGGATTGGTGTCAAAAATATACAAGGAACTATTTAAACTTATTAAGGAAACCAAATTAGAAAATGAACAAATTAGCAAAGAAGATATAAAGATACCAAGTAACACATGAACAGACACTTAACATCATATGTCATTAGAGAACTGTAAATTAAAACAACAGTGAGATGCCACTACACACTCATTTAAATGAGTAAAATCTAAAACACTTGTAACAAGAAGTCTGGTGAGGATGTGGGGAAAGCAATTCTCATTCATGGTTGGTGGGATTGCAAAATAGTACAATTAAACTGGAAGATAGTTTGGCAGTTTCTTACAAAACTGAACATAAAATCTGGCAATAGCATTCCTTGGTATTCAGAAAAATGATTTGAAAACTTATGTTTGCACAAAAACCTGCACACTAATTTTTAGAGTAGCTTTATTCATAATCGCCGAATCTTGTAAGCAACCAAGATGTCCTTCCACACACAGGTGAACGGACTAAACACCTGGTGGCACAATTTATATTGTGCACTAGTTTTCTAGAGATGCTGTAACAAAGCATCACAAATTGTCTGGCTAAATTAATTTTCACTTTCCTGGAGGCTGTAAGTTGAAATCACTGAATTGGGAAGGTTACTTTCTTTTGAGGGCTATTAGGGAGAATTTGGTCTACATCTCTTTCCTAGTTGCTAGTGTTTTGCTGGCAATCTTTGGCATTGTTTGGCTTGAGGTGTTACCACTCTGGTCTTCACATGGCATTCTTTCTTGCCATTATTTCTGTATCCAAATGTCACATTGATTAGGGCTCATCCTAATGACATCATCTCAATTGATTACTGGAAAAATCCTGTAGCCAAATAAAGTAACATTCACAGATGATCAAGATTTCACCAGGGCTTTTTTTTTTTTTTTTGGATGGGGAAGGGAGGATTCAACCATTCAACCATATTCAATACAGCGGAATATTATTTAGTAATAATAAATAAGATATCAAACCAGTAAAAGACATGAAGAAAACTTAAATACATATTATTGAATGAAAGAAGCCAATCCAAAAAAGCTACTTATTGTGTAATTCCAACTACACAGTATTATCTTAGTTTAAATAATGGAATCCTTTCCATTATTTAACTATAATTCTTAAAAAGACAAAACTAGAGAGAGACTAAAAAAGTTAGTGGTGTCCTCTGATTCAGGGGAAAGGAAGGAGGGATAAATAGGTGGAGTGCAGGAAAATGTTAGCGCAGCGAAACTATTCTATATGAGACTGTGATACAGATACATGCCATTTTACATTTGTCAAAATCTATAGACTCTACAACAAAGAGTGAACCCTAATGTAAACTATGAACATTAGATAATGATATATCAATGTTGGCTTATCCATTGTTAAAAAAATGTATCACATTAATGCAAGATGTTAATAATATGGAAACTTTGTGTTGGGAGTGGTAAAGAGGTACATGTGATCTCTCGGTACTGCTCAATTTTCCTATAAACCCGAGACTATTCTAAAAAATTAAGTCTATTATTTCACTTAACAACAACAACGATGACAGGTTCCAGGTTCCAGTTCCATTCCACTAGCTTGGGTGGTTAGAAAGGGCCTCTATGAATAAACAATCTTTAAATCTGACCTAAAGGACAAGATGTTTCCTGTGTGAGGTACAGCTGAGAGCATTTCGTCTAGAAGGAACAGCTGGAACAGAGATGCTGCAGCAGAAACAAGCTGAATGTGCTTGGGGATCATCACGAGCAGCAGAGGGAGAGGAGATGAATGCAGTAGAAGGCAGTGGGCAGGGAGTAGATCAAGGAGGACGATCCAAATAGAGTATAGTTTGGATTTTATTCTGAGTGTAAAATGAAGTCATTAAACAGTTTAATAGGGAAGTACTAGGGTACTGTCTATGTTTTTAAAAATATAACTCTGGCTTTTTGAATATAGAGACATCATTGAATATACAGACAGCTAGGAGAATACGGTAACACTTTTAGCAATAGGTAATGATGGTTTTGGCTAAGGTGGGGGGGCAGTGAATATGAAGATATGTGGTACATTTGAGATGTGTTGATAAAGGTATTGGAAGAGAGGACTTCACATTGTGTTTATCATCTGTGACATAGTCATGGATCTGGAAATACAAATAAATGTCAAGTTGGTAACAGGCTAAAGTCCATGCCCTTTCCCATTCACACCCCTTCCCTGGAATGAAAACACATTAGATCAAACATTGCTTTAAATAAATGGGCCTTGTGAAATTGCATATGATATTTACCTTTCATAGTGTTTGTTGTAATGGAATTTAACTTGTGTCTAAAACTCAGCTTAGGCATATTTTAAAGTGATTTAATTTCATTTCACTGTCTCTGAAAATTTTTAATTACAGAATTGGTAAGAAAATTTCTCCTTTAGTAGACAGAAAAGTTAATACAACTGCGCATCTTGGCATCTATAGTGAATAAATACACACATACTCCTATTTTTTAGATTTGGAGAACTTCATCTAAAATATAGGTTAGCAATGGTGGGGAGTTGAATATTATGATACCACTTGATAAAAATCAATCACAATCTGGCAAGAAAAAAGGAAGTTTGTTTCTGTTTGTTTTTAGAACTCTTCTTAAAGCTGGAAAAATGTAACAAATGTGCCAACTTTTGCCTCTATATTTTAAGATGAATGGCAAAAAGTTAGAAAGCAAAAAACAGCCATAAGTGATTTAAATATGGCAAATTAACAAAGTATATATCACCCATTTCTAAAGATCTCAAAAATTAACAATTTTTAAGTGACTTAGCAAAATTACTATAGTCTTTGAAACTACTACAAAGGAGATTACTTTGTTTCTTTTAGGAAAAACTCAAATAGAATAGTGGCCTAAATAAAGATGTTAGGATAGCTAAATCCTTTGAATAAAATATAATACAATAGGATGAAATTTATATTTGATCACTCATGTTAAAATTTTTCATTGCAAAAAAAGATTATTAAAAATAAGCAGTATTTAATACTGATTATTACTATTTAATACTGATTATTAAAAATAAGCAGTATTAGAAAGCGTGTTTGCTTAATGAAGAAGGCATAGTGCTGCTGGAATGTTACTCACAGAATTTGACATCTTTCTCTTGTCTAAACCATTCTAGGATGCTTATACCTTGGTGTAATGCTACTTGCTGCCAACATTTATCAAGTGTAACATTGTAGTTATAGGCTGAACCACACTATCTCCTTTTAAAATTTGACTTATTCATTTTTTGGTAAATATTTCACCTATTTCTGAAGTTTCACTATTTGAAAATTCATTTTCTTTGTATAGAATATATCTAATGTCTGTAGGTGAGTAATATTACTAGTTCTCAGCTTCATGATCATTTTACAGCTCTAACTTGAATAAACACCATGTTGTTCAACACATCAATAGAAAGAAGATGGATCTGTTGCACCTTCTGTCACTGCTTTATAATTTTATTTTCATCACAAAGGTTCTTACCAACAAAATAGTTACAAAATAATTAAACAATTCCCACAAGATTTACATTGTGCTCTCTGATTTTCCATAGTTTTTAATTCGTGTTTTCTGGTAATTGACATTTTTACCTTATATACGGGGAACCTTTCTAAATGCTTTGAAAAAGACTAAAACCATTAAAATAAGGAATGCATCTCAGGGTTCCTTCATGAAATATTAAGGATATTAAGTCACTGTAAAGGTAAACAAAAAGTCAAGCTTCTGTTGGATAGTTACAAAAGTTGGAATTGTTTTTCCTTAGGACTTTTATGAGTTGCCTGCATAGGAAAAGTTAAATTACTACTTTTCTTTCACCTGCTTTTGTCATTGGTGAGAGGTCCTCAGTGTCAGGATGCAAACGGGGCATTGTGGGACCCAGGCGAGGAGGGCAGCGCTGGGGAGAGCATTGGGAGTCTTCGCAATAACCTTTCAGTTAATTCCAAGCGCTGAAACGAGAGAGGGGAGGAAACTGAACCCTGACCTGTCCCCGGCACAGACTGGGCGAGGTGGGCGGAGCCGGGTGCCGGAGCCCGGCAGGCAGCGGGGTTGGAGGCGAGTGCGCGCAGCCTCCACACCCGGGACCGCGGGCCTCGCCACCCAGAGCCCTTTCTGCACAGGTCTTTCATTCTCAGTGCGGCTCGCTCCCTAGTGGCTTAATTTACAGTAAAGGAAATAAGGACCCCTAAAAACCACGTCTGAGGGGTGACTGTGGGGTGTTGTGAAAAGGCAAGGGTTCCATGGAAGCCAGACTCTCTGCCTCTTTAAGGATGCTCAGAGGCGCCCAGGTGAGCTTGTCTCTCGTACCTGCAGGGACGCACGCGCACACGCGCAGCCACGTCGGCCTTTTCCCTTTTCCTCGCTCAAGTTCTCCGTCTAAAACTTACTTCTTCCTTTCAGCGTCACCTACCGTAGCGCACGTAATCTGTGTGCCCTGTTTGTGACTGCACTGCTCGTTCTCGCGGCAGGCCGGGGAGCCGTAGCTTCTGCCGGGGCGCCCTCAGGAGGGCGGCCGGCAGCGAAAGGGCGACGGACGCGCCCCCTCCAGCCCTGTCCTCCGTCTCCCTGCCAGGCGGCCCAGGTGCCCACTCGCAAACACAGTGCAAAGTTGGCTCAGGGACGCGGCAAAGGGACGGGGGCTGGGCGACGGGTGCCCGGAGGCTGGAACGGCAGGTCCCCCCGCCCCAAGAGCCCCTCGGAGCCGCCGCCCCGGCCGTCACCTCCTCGCCGGGCCGCCCGGTGCATCCCGAGCCTCCGGGGCTGCTCCGAGCTGCAGCTCCGAGGGGCGGCGCCGTCCCCAATTCCCGACCGGCACCCCAGCCCGCCAGTCGCCTCGTCCTCCGTCTCCTCGCCACTGCGGCGGAGGCAGCGCTCCGGCGCTCCCGGGGACTCCGCGCCACTCTCCCTCGCAGGCTGCCGCCGCCGCTGCTGAATCCCGGGCGCCGCAGCCCGCGGCTCAGCCGGGACGCCCCCGCCACACGCCCGGGGGCCGGCGCCGGAGCCTCCGCCCGCGCGCACTGGGTGCGAAGGCGGGGCGGGAGGACGGGGGCGGGGGAATTCCTGATTCCCTGGCGGACGCGGGAAGTTGTCCTTAAATAAATATATTGCCGGCCCGCGGCTGAGCAGCCACCTCGTCAGAGCAGCATGTGGACTGGCTCACGGGGTCCCCTCCGTGCTCTGTGGCTGCCGCCGCCGCCGCCTCTGTCAGCACAGCAGCTGCAGGCAGGAGCCCGGCGCGGGGCGAGGAGCGGGGACGCGCGACCGCTGCGTCCTCTGCTGACTGCTGACCGCTTCTTCTCTGGAGGTGGCACTCTCTGTCGCTGCTGAGAAACCAGCCTGCGTTTCCAAGGCTGGGCCAGCCGCTCACCTGTGAGGAGTTGAGACTCTGCGCCTCCCGCCCGGACCCACATGGCTTGTTACCTGGTCATCAGTTCGAGACATCTCAGCAATGGGCACTACAGGGGCATTAAAGGAGTCTTTAGAGGACCCCTCTGCAAAAACGGATCTCCCTCTCCGGTAATGTGAGCGCGCGCGCACGCACACACATTGACACACACACACACATTGACACACACACACACACACACACACACACACACGATACACAAACGTTCAGAATAAACAATAAACAGAGGTATTGAGAGATGTTAACTCTCTCTGATACAGCGAGTAGCGGGTAGATAAATAAAACAAACCTCACCAATAAGCATATTGTGTACGTTTATACAACTTATTGACAGGGGTGTGTTTACAGGTGTATTTTCGACACAGCCATTAGGATCTATAGCTCAATGGATGTAAATATTTACTGTATGCAGTTAACTGCAGGTCTGTGAAAGGTGGCTCCTCTGGGCTGTGCTAACTTATGAATCTGCTGATTTGGGTAGTGTAGAAAGTTTGCGTGGCACTTTATAATGTGCTTTTGTGAAGTCAGCAGTTGAGATTAGTTTTAAAATGCTATTGTTGCTTCATAAGGTAATAAACTCTTTAAAGATTTTGCCTCAGATCATTGGCAAAAGGAAAGATGCTGGTCAAAACTTGGTTGTACCTAAAGCTTAACTGTGTGCATTCTCTAAGGGAAGCAAGAAGAGTTTTGTGGATAGGATAGTTATGTTGTATTATATATGTATTTATTAACATACAATTTGAGCGATTGCTATTGAACAGACTATTTAATTTTGTCACTATTTGATTTATTCAAACAATTTTTAGAGAATAATTTCGTTTGGGATATATGACTTAAATATCTTCATTCATTCTGTGGTACATACTATAAACTAATGTTTTAAGGATTCAAGTATGTTTCAAAAATATGTATGTGCATGTGTAAGTTTGGGCTATTACTAAGTGATTAAGCATCCAAATTTAAAGAGCAACTTTTCTAGTTTAATATAAAAAGCAGTATTTCAAGTCTGTATGATATAAAGAAGAAAAGTTTAAATTGCCTCATTTTTATTTCTTACATTTGGTTCTTTTCCATCATGGTTTAATGCTTCATTAGCATGAATTATTCAAAACTACAATATATTATAATAACCTTTGATTAAACTCCATATGTGATTTGCATGAGAAATCTAAAATTAGAAAGTACAAGTACTCAGAGGTTTCACTAGGATTCCTTATGACAGACTATTTCTTCATATGCTTTTGTGTTCTGTAAAAAGTCCTGTGGGTTGTTGCATTTCCCTAACTACTGTATGTAGTGCTGAATCAGAAGTGTTACACAGAAAATTTTGTTTATATTAGTACTGACAATTGAACACACGGGGGTGTAAGGGACTTGGAGAGTTCTAGTTGAATCAAGTCCACGTTTAAACCTTTTGATCAGCAGATCTGAATATTTTCTATTTTTAAAGATTCCCAGGAAGGAGTTTCTGTAGTCTCAGCACACCACTTTAATGTTTAGCAGCCCACAGTGTCAGGAAAATCTTCCTTACAGCAAACTGAAATCCTTCCATTTCCTCTTTAAGTTTAATCTGTTTTGAAAAGCTAGAATGTTCCACCTTTCTCATGGGCATTATTTTCCAGTGCTTTGATAATCTGTTTTTGCCTCCCTTGTCCTCCCTTTGGTTCTGGAAATCTGAATTGAATGGTGCGATGTAGTATATATGCCTTATTAATTCTCAGGATAAAGGGATATTTACTTCACAATACCCACGCTATTTAGTTCTACTTACATTACTTAGACTACATTGTTAATCTTCCAAAATCTCTTAGGTTTGCAGAGGAAATTTCTGTCACACATTCGAAAGGTGCCCTTCCTTCCCCACCCCGGTCATTCATCTCCCAGGAGCTTGATTGGCCCCATAGGGATGTGGATGTGGATGTGAAAAGACAGCCTTGCTGTCTTCATGGCTATGGGGGCTGACAGGGGCTCACTGGCTGTTTTACATACACAGAACTCTATTTTTATTCACTAGCGGGCTTGTTTTAACTAAAGTACTAATTTATTTACTTTGTTAGCTAGGCTCTACACTTTGACTCGCTGTGTGGTTCTCTCTGATGTGTGCACATTTGAGGGTACTTAAATTATGTATGCATCATTTAAAAACATCAGATCAGCCTGTATATGTACTTCTTCAATGTGGTTTGATTTATTTTGTCTCCTTTTACATTTTACTATGGAATTTGCATGACTTTTAAAAAGATTTTAATAGCTTCTCACATAAACTGCGCAGTACGTGAAAAATTGACGTCCGTCCACTCTCTATCATTGGCATGTTGTTGAGATGAGTCTTCCATCAAGTTGGAATGCTCTTCTCCTTCATTGCTTTACACCTTAGTCTTTCTCCTTAAGTTAAAATGGGTCCCTACATTTTGGACCCTAGACCCTTGTGTAGTTTACTGGTCTGGAAGAGTATATGTTTGCCTTTATTATTTAACTGTGAAGCGTGAAACTAAAAATGGTGATTGCGTATTTTTTTTTTTTATTCAGTAACACAAATCCCACAGTTATGTTCAGGTTGACATAAATTTATCAATTTTCCCTTCAGTATAGCTATTAAACTCATGGATCTATAAAATACATTTATTTATTGTTTTTTTCTTAAAAAACATAGCTACTCTGACACTACCTTTTCAAACTTAGTATCCAGAGTGACCTAAAATTGACCTCTACATCAATACCTTTAATTACTTCCGCTCGCTGTCAGTTTATCTAGCACTATAGATTGGGATACTCTTGATTGATTTAACTAATGTTCATTAAATTTTCCAATACTTCAACTTTGATCCTCAATTTTTAAATCCAAATGTACCTTCTCTTACTTTCATTCTACATGTTTCTGCTTAAATAGAGCTGTTTAAAAGTAGTATGTGGTATTGACAGTAAAAGAAAAGAAAAATAATTATTGAATAAGACTATTTTGTAGCTCTGTTGTAGAAAAGAAAAATGCTATGCTTCCTTTCTGAAATAATAAGTTTCTCATTTTTTAGTTCTGATGTATAGTATAAGTATACATGTAGTATAGTATAAATGTAGTTGGATGATAATGTGGATATAACATTTCACTGCCTTATCTATAATAAAATTATATAGATATAATTTTTTAGTTACATAGTTAAAGTAGTTGTATGCACATGTGATATTAAACTGAATGTAAAAATAGAATGAGCATATTTCTATTTTTATTTCAAAGGATTTCACTTAAAAATATATTGAATCATTATGTGGGATTCTTATAATAAATATTTAATGAAGTACTTGAGAAATAAATAAAGCATTTTACCCCCAATTTTCATAGATATATCAGTAAACTGAAAATCTTGGAGTGAAATTCAGCTTGTATCTTCAAAGTAAAAACATGGAAACATCTTACCTATTGCATCTCTTATCTCTATTCTTTTTTAGCATACTGTTTTTTCATCATGATTAGAATGTGAATAATTGATTTGAGATAGTTTGTGTTACTGTAAACCCAGAGATAGATTAAAGAAAAGAAAGGAAAAGGAAAATAAGAGTATTGCACAATGCTTAATCATAAAAGTCTCTATTGTTAGAAAATCAATGTGCATTCTACAACACTTGATCCCCTACCCTTCCTTAGCTCTAAAATACTATGGCTAGAAATGTAAATGTAAAAGTATAGTATGAGATACACACACATTCACAATATTAGGTAGAGATACACACACATTGTTATCTGTGATCTGCATAAAATGTTACCTATATATGGCGTGGACATAAAGTTTGTATGCAATTTAAAATCATTTACTTACAAACAAACTTTATGTCCACCCTGGATCATAGACTCTTGTTAATAATAAAACTTGGTTATAATAGTTGTAATAACTTTGTTACAATCCATGAAGAACAGTCTGTGGGTGAATTCTTGTTTTCATTAACTCCTTGGTTTATCTATCACCATGTTTGAATTCAGTAAAAGAAAATTATCTTCTATGTAATATCAAAAATATATTTGAATTCTTAGTTGTTTCATGTGTTCTAAAATATCATCCCAAAATTAGATTTGTTTGAGTATAGTTTGTCATAGTTACTTAATCTGTGGGTGATTAGTAGTAAGACTATCACTCTGGATACCTATTGATATTTATTGATTAAATATTAATAATCATAGCTATATATTTTCTTTGTGACAAATGCTTAGCTTATTATCACTCTTTTGATATTTCTTAAAAAGTGCTTACTCCTGAAAGAACCAAAGTTAGACATCTAGGAATAGCTGTTTTGGGGATGCCGATTGTTTTTCCCTAAGGCATTGGATGTGAAGAAAATTCTTGAGATTGTCATCTAAGCAATAGATCAGGGTCCTTGGATTCCATTTTTATGTTTAGTAACCTTATCCTAAGTTATATATATGATTAAATTGCCTAATAGGAGATGACATATAAATAAACAGGCATTTTAAATGAAATGAAGATCCAATTATTTTAATAATTTTATAAAATGCCCTTTTAAAAATTTAAAATGTATATAAATTGTAGGAAAGCTGAATTACTTTGAAAGTGCATCCAGATATCTAGAAAACTTCTTAAATGAGGAAATGAGTGCAATTACATACTTGTCCTTTTTTCCCCCAAATGCCTATAATATCTGATCGTATGTATTTTCATTATGCTTAATGAGTACATGTTAAACACATTAAAAAATGCTCTCAAACTGATGCACTTTTCATGTGCTAAATATAATTATGAAGACATGCCCTCTCATAGAGAAGTCACCTGCCTCCTCTTCTTGAATTCATGAATACATAATATTGCCTTTCATGTTGAAACTCAGATGTTTTCAATAAAGAAGACTCACAATTCTTATAATACATTTTTTTTTCTATGTCAAACATAGTATTAAGCAACCTCCTTACTTCTCATTATCTTTTCAACCCTTTCTCCTGCAAATAATTGATTTCAGAAACTTTGGAGTTAGCTTTTGTGCTGTCTAGAAGGTGTTAACTTTCCGGGACTTAAACAAATTTGTGTTCATTTAACTTCAAAAAGTTTCACAATAGGAAGCATCAATTGAGTATTTGATTGCTATAATTTGTGGATTTTTATTAGATTATAGTTTGTTTATTTTATAATTATAAATTCATAGTTCAGATACTTTTATTTTCTTTATTTCAGATATATAATTACGGTATAGTTTCTGTTTAGATTTCTGCTCTATAATGTGAAAATAAGATAAAATACATTGACATTATTTGCAGGCTGTCTGGTTTATGGTATTTAACATAGAACTTAACCATTTGTAGTTTCTATTAAAAAAAACTTAGCTGTAACTGTGAAATATTTGTTGTTTAAAATATATACATTAAAATACACATATGTTAAGTATTAACAGATCTCAAAATATGAGTAGGTTTAAGGCTGTATTGGCAGCAAGGAGCAAGCAGAGTAAAATATATATTTCAAATAACTTTGTCAAGTCCATTTCAGTGTGAAGTTGGTTTGTTCGAGATATACATTATCATAATTCTTGAGTGTATATGTATATATTTTATAGAAAATAATTTGAGTAAAAGTTGAAATAAGATGCTGCTTTGCTTGAAAATGTATTTTGGTTGTAAGAAATATAGTTTTTCATAAAAATTCGGGTAACCCGTATAAAATGACAGGTGACAGCCATTTGTAGATAGATTTTCAAATCAGTGGTGGGTAAGGTAGAGAGAGAGAAATTAAATATTTGCTATGTTTTCAAAAAAAGTATAATAACTATGGTGATAATAAGGATATACAAATTCCCAAGTTACATAGTCTCTCTTGCTTTGGAAGTACTTACTGAATTTGAAAAGAAATTCTGGAAAGATGAATTACTTCTTGTCTTTCCAGCATTTTCAGTTGCAACTAAGACATTCTGAACTTATTGAAGACAAAAAAGTAAAAGAATGTTATAGAGATGAGATAAAATGGAGATGCGATTTACCTTGTACAATATTCACTAATGATGTTACTTTTCCTGAGATGGACCCCTGATAACATTTATTAAATTAAACTCGTCTTTAAATTCAAGTTTGGTATCTAAAATCTAAGCATATACTACTGAAGAACTGAAAATATGTATTTTTCTTCATAGAAAAGGAGCAGTATGTAGTTAACTCTCTCTTTGCTTCTTTGCTGGTGGGAAGTCTACAGACAAATCTGTGCTTTAGTAAAGTGATTGAGATTGATGTCAACCTTAAAAGCAACATGACATACCCATCTCTGTTCATCTCCTATGTTCATTCCAGCTCTTAGTTTATTTCTCATGGCTCTCATTCTTTTAAAATTTATATTTTATTGTTTTAATGTATATAGTTCCTTTCAGATGACTTAGGTCTATTGTGAAAACAAGTTGGGTTACAAATATATAATAAAATACAGAATTTCCAAATATAGGAATGCCACTCAGCACTGGACAGCTTTGAGAATGATTCACGGAGAGTATTCAGTTTGTTCATTTCTAGCAAGTATAATTAGGGCTGCCAATTTTTTTGCTTTGACAATTGGCAATTTCCTTTTGGCAAATTTTATTTTACTTCTGTGTGGGCATAAGAGGCAAAATATAGCTTATTTTGAAACTGATACTGCCAGTTTATTTTTTTAAACCATCTTCTCCCTGTCTATTATTACTCTTGCCATCAATTCATATTCCCCTCATTCATATAATTATTGATGTTTTTCAATATCTTTTTTGGTTTACACATAAATGTTGGCATATACTTTGTACTCTAGAGGCAAAAGCCTCTGCAAATGTGAAAAACACCTTGTACTGTTTGCCTCTCAGCCCAACCATACAAGTTTCTTCTCTGTTCACCATTCACATGTAATGTTCATCTCCAGCTCAGAATTTAGAGCTTCCCCCACATCTCCATTGAGAACCCACCTACCGGTGTTCTTCCCTGCCCTTCTTCCCACAGCGATTAGTCAGCACTTCACTTGTCCTGTGTACCTCTTCAGCACCAGACAAATACGATTTCCCCCTCCCTCCGCTCACATATGTCCTTTCATTTTCCTATGAATAATTATATTCTCTAACATCTTTCTTGGCAAGCAAAGGCTCTTTGCATTTTCTTTTTGTGAATGAAATAAATGTTATATTCTAAGCATAAAATGACCATAAGGGATCCGTTTTGAATGACAGAAGATGGAGGCTTCAGTTCAGGAAGATACTTCCTGCTGATTTGCTTCCTCTGTGAAGTGAACAGACACAGAGGTGGCCATATTGATGACATTCCCATTACCTAATATTGTTCAAAATCCTTGGGTGGTATTTAAGAGTCTTCATGATCCATCTCACACCTGCATCTTCAGCTTTCATTCCATTATGCTACCCGATCCTGTACTCCATTTATACTGAACCTACTCAAACTTCTTGACAATGATGTGTCAAGAACCTTACAGATGCTGTTCCCTCTGCTAAAAGTCTTCTTTCTCCCTCCTTTGGCTGGGCCATATCTTATGTATTCTTAACTGAGGAGATCAGTCCTTATGTGACAATATGCTGAGTTCCCTGTCCCGAGTCAAGTGCACTTCTTATAGGCTGTCATTACATCCTTTATTTGCTTGATTATGACCAGACTGTATTTGTTTATTGGTTTCCAGTATGCAATGGTATATGAATTTCTTCTAGTATATCTTCTGCTATTCTTATATCTTTAGATCTGAGGATAGTCTCTGCTTTATTATATCTGAGTCATTGCCAAAGTTTTGAGAGTCACACAAATCAAGAAACCATAAAATTTGCATGAATGGAAAGTAATGAAACCCTCCCAGAAACACTGATTAAGTCAAGCAGTTGAAACTTGCATGGGTGAATCAGAAAAGATGCTGTCAGCTATGTTTCTTCGAAGTGAAATAATGGACCCATAACATAGTCTGTCTCAAAATTTTCCTACTGACCTATATATTCAATCAATATTTGTCAAATGAAAAATGGATGTATGAATCAATGAATTATGGCCAATATAATATTAGATTCTTCATAATTTAGGACACTGCCACTGATGTGTTTGACACAACAGGGTAGCTGGGATGAGGAATATTGGAAATTTCCATCTAGTCATTGACCTTAACATTTATCTTATGATTTAAAAGCCTGTTAACCTTACTGAATTGCTGTGAATACCTCTTCTGCAACTTTACTGCAATAATTCTCCAGAGAAGTGGAGGTAGCTTTTTAGTTTTTCTATATATCTATTTTGAAATTAATGAAATTTAAGGAAATCTTAAGTATATCTTTAGGGATTATGAACGCTAACTTATATAAATATTGACTTTTATCTTTTTCTATGATAAAATGTATATAGATATATTTAGCCTCACTCTTGGCACTCTTAGATTATTGCTTTTGACCAGCGATAAGGTGAATTACTATATGGAGATCAAGAAGAAAGGCCCTGGGAAGTTAAACTGCCCCTTTACAAATCCTGGTGTTGCCACTGAGTAGCAGTTTTATGACTTGTCTTAGCTTTGGTTTTATCTTCTTCCCAGTAGGTAAGGACTGCCCCTATGGTGATATGAACCTAGTGCTTGATGCCCATTGAGTAAATATCAGCAATTATTATTGCCCAGATTGTGTGTGTTAATGTGTATGCATATACACCTGATATTGCAGTGAGGAAAAACTTTCAAGTCTTACAAAACTACAATTGGGTTAATTTTCTTTTTTCAATAGAAATTTAATTGTGAATATGTTACCTTTGGTCCTGGTGGTAGTTTCATGAAGATGATTTTTCCTTAGAGAAGTTTTTCCTCAATTAGTCAGAATCTTTCAGAATAGTGACTGTTCTAACGATGGATAAAGTGGTAATTGTTTTCATGGCAATGTTTCTTTCTTTAAAATGTACCAAGATCATTTGATCAATCACTACAAGTATAATTTAATACCTACTATTAATCCAAATTACATAGTGCTTTCTTCCATACAACCATTTCAGAACACCTTTTGCAAAAGACCACAGGAAACAGGATTGGTATGTAAATGGATGAAATTTGTACTTGATTTTTGTTTATTCTCACTGGATAAAAGATTTAAACTTAAGACATGAAACTATAAAAAATACTAAAAAAGAGTGCAGTGAAAACACTTGAAGAAATTGGCCTGGGAGAATATTTTATGAGGAGGACCCCCCCCCCCAGGCAATTGAAGCAACACCAAAAATCCATTACTGAGATCTGATCAAACTAAAAAGCTTTTGCACAGCCAAGAGCACAGTAAGTAAAGCAAACAGACAACATTCAGAATGTGAGAAGATTTTTGTACGTTATGCTTCTGACAAAGGTCTGATAACTAGAATCTACAGAGAACTCAAACTAATCAATATGAAAAGAATAAATAACCCCATTTCTATGTGCACAAGAGACTTGAACAGAAACTTCTCTGATGAAGACAGGCGCATGGCCTACAAACACATGAAAAAATGCTCATCATCCTTAATCATCAGAGAAATGCAAATCAAAACTACTTTGAGACATCATCTAACTCCAGTAAGATTGGCCCACATCCCAAATTCCCAAAACTACAGATGTTGGAGAGGATGCAGCATGAAGGGAACGCTTCTACACTGTTGGTGGGAATGCAAGCTAATACAACCTTTTTGGAAAGAAGTTTGGAGAATACTCAAGGCACAAAAAGTAGACCTGCCATTTGATCCTGTAATTCCTCTACTAGGTATATACCCAGATGATCAAAAATTATTTTACAACACAGACATTTGCACCAGAATGTTTGTTGTAGCCCAATTCATAATAGCCAAGACATGGAAACAGTCCAAGTGCCCATCGATGGATTAACGGATTGTGGTATATGTACACCATGAATACTATGCAGCCATAAAAAAGATGGAGACTTCACATCTTTTATGTTTACCTGGATGGAGTGGGAACATAGTCTTCTTAAGTATCTCAAGAATGGAAAAAAAGTATCCAGTGTACTCAATACTACTATGAAATCAATATATAACCACCTATACACTCATATAACTATAGTGCAGAAAGTAGAAGGGAAGAAGAAAGAGAAGGGAGGGCAAGGAAGGGGGATATGGGAGGAGGAACGGTATTTGGGGGGACCTCACCAAATGTGCATATGCAATGGTACATTTCAAAACTATTAAGAAATGAGTATAACCTGAAAACAATGATGTGGTGTCACAAGGCACAGAGTCTCTTCTTTATGAGATTATGAAAGAGAACTTTCCAGACATGCCAAGAGATTCTGAAATTGGGATAGCAGACAGTTTCAGAACCCCAGCATGACCCAACCCAAATAAGACATCCTCCAGGCACATCATAATTAAGAAATGAGTATAATTGTGATGGATGTGTTACTTAGTTCAGTGTAAACATTTCACATCAAAGCAGTACCCTGAACCCCATAAATGCATCAATGTACAAAGTTATGATTTAATAAAAAATAATGAAAAAAAAAATTTGTACTCGAGTTGGTTAAGCTGCATTTTTTCATTGGCATATATTTAATAGCTCCTGAAAAATGGAATACAAGTTAGGAACTTGATAATTCCCTTTCTGTTTAGGAGTGTATAGGGAGTGTGTAGCAACTTTTCTTTTTCCTTTTTCCTTTTTTGAGAAAGAAGATAATTTCCTAACCAATAGCCACTATACCCTTTGATATATCAACATCCTGGAGCAGTCAATTCATTAGTCACATACTTTCCAATAAGGCTTTATTTGCACTTGTCTTTTCTTGGGTAAGTCAGAATGTGCCACTATCCTAGAGCTTAACGTCCTTCTAGACAATGAATTTTCTTTAGACTGTCCAATTATCTAGGGTGGAAAATATAGAGAAAGAGCAATACTCTCAGGGATGTAGAAAGTCAGGCTCAGTTTATGGTCAGTCTCTAATACAAAGTAATGTTTTTAGATTTGTTAACAGATATTTGATTCTTTGCCTTATTTATAGAATCTAAACATTAGAAATTTTCTTAGAAATCTGGTATATACTCCTGTTATATATTTAAAATATATCACAATGGTAGGCAGAATGATAGCTTCCCTAAAGATGTATGTGTTCTAATGCTGCTACCTATGAACCTGATATGACAAAAGGAACTTTGCAGAATGATTGAATTAAGGAGGTTGTGAAGATTATCTTGGATCATGCAGATCAACCCATTGTAATTACAGCAGCCCCTATTTGAGGGAGCCAGGAATGGTCAGAATCAGAGACTTTTGAAGATGCTATGCTGCTGACTTTGAAGTTGAAAAAAAGATCCAGAAGCCAAGGATTCCAAGGGACCTCTTGAAACTGGAAGAGGCAAATAAGTAGATTCTCCCATAGATCCCCCAGGAAGAAAAAAAAAAATTACAGCCTTACTAAGACTGTGATCTTAACACAGTGAGGCGTCTGACTGAAAGGATTGTAAGATAATAAATTCATGTTGTTTTAAGCCAATAAATTTATGGAAATTTGTTAGAGCCACCAAAGAGGAAACTAATACAACTACCCTTAACATGGGTGAACATTTCTGTACTGGGACAATCTCTGCTTATCAAGGTGATTGTCCTGGGACACTAATAAATTAGTGTCCTGCTTCTACCCAAGTGTCTCTGCCTCCTTCAACATTTCACTCACTGGTTCTCATATGCCCTTTTGAAACAAGAGAGTAGAGAAGCAAGAACTTCCTCTTTCATATCCCATCCCTTTCAAAGTTCAGAGACAGTTGGCAATTCTTTATTATTAAGTCATATGAAGGAGTGAAATGTTTGTGAGAGCAAAGAACATCATATGCCATGCGTATCACTTGCATTATTTTCTTGTATATTATTGAAATTTCTGCAACTCAAAATGCTTTATTATACATTTTAATGTAATATGAGGTATGATGGTTCTTATATTCCTTGTAAGATGATAGAATCAGTAAACATTATCAAATATTTAGAAAAATACTGTTCCTACTTTTAAATACTATCTACTTTTTCGAGATATTTCCTTTTTACATTATATATATTCTATATCCATAGGGCAGACTTAAAACTATAAAAATCAAATCATTTTAAAGGCATGTCTTAATCATACCTTTTTAGTTTATTTAGTCTTTCATTTAGAGATTTATAGATTCCTACGGGGTAAAAACATTAATTGGACCGATTAAAGTCATAATTTTAGAATCTTCTGATCCGTAGTCAGACGCATTATCCATTGCGCCGGTGGCGCCTGTGGTTCATCGAGTAGGGCGCCGACCCCATATACCGAAGGTGGCGAGTTCAAACCCGGCCTTGGATGAACTGCAAAACAGAAAGACAACTGAGTGTTGTGGTGGGCGCCTGTAGTCCCAGCTACTTGAGAGGCTGAGGCAAGAGAATTGCCTAAGCCCAGGAGTTGGAGGTTGCTGTGAGCTGTGTGACGCTACGGCACTCTACTGAGGGCGATAAAATGAGACTCTGTCTCTACAAAAAAAAAAAAGTTTAAAGTCATAATTTTAATTTCACAAAATTCCAACAATTTTTAATGCTAGACACAGTGGAATATAAATGAAAAGTTGCCTTTTAACTTTTATATTAAAGATAACATATACATTATCTCTAATTATATGTACATATACATATATATATATATATATATATAGCTTTTTTAATGTTCTAGATGTATTTATAGATAATTGTGAGTCATGGAAGCCTCATTTGTTCCCCTTACCAGGCACCATCCCACACCAAAGGCAACCACTGTCCTAATGCTAAGTATTATATACTGTCTTATTTTTTTTAAACAATATTAAAAAGAGTTTTTATAAAGAACATGGGACTGGGTAAAGTCTCTCACGCTTATAATCCTAACACTCTAGGAGGCCAATGTGGCAGGACTGCTTGAAGCCAGCCAAGAGTTTGAGACCAACCTTAGCAACATAGTGAAACCCTGTCTTTGCAAAAAATGCAAAAATTAGTGAAACAAGTGGTGTGTGCCTATAGTCCCAGCTACACAGGAGGATCGCCGGTAGCCAAGATTTTGAGGCTAGTCTGAGCAACATAGTACAACCCTGTCTCTACAAAAAATGCAAAAATTAGCCTTCACAGGGTGCATGCTTGTAGTCCTGTTAATCGGGAGGTAGAAGTAAGAGGATCACTTGAGCCCAAGGATTTGAGGCTGCAGTGAGTTATGATGGCATCACTGTTCTCCAGCATGGGTGAAAGAGCAAGACCTTATCTCAAAAATAATACAGTAAAATAAAAAAAGATAAAATAAAATAGTTAAAAAAATACAAATTGAGTTGCAGCTCAACTGACAGAAAACTACTGTATTAAACTCCCTGTTTGGGGGTGGGGGTGTGTACATGTAATTGGATAGAGCTTCCCTAGGTCCACTTTTCTGCTGCATTTTGACTGAAGCAAACTTGCTCACCATTTGAAACAAATGAACAAGAGCATACTGATTAGGTGAGAATGAATGGATTTATCCTTAATAAAATACATGGATTATATCCAGGATGACATCTGTGAAGTATTTCATTATTTTTCTCTTAATATTACATGTGATGTTCAAAGATCCAACCATCACGTAGATTTAGAAGTATCTTGCAAGTGGATAGAAATGACTCTTTATTGAGTTTCATTATTCAAGAGGAGATCTGAATTATGTATTTAATGGTAACATAACAATAAATGATTAAAAGAAAGAAATCTCTAGCTTGGACTTCTCATAAAAACGAAATTTATGTGCAAATGATATGTAAACTTTATTACAAAAGTTGTTACAATTTCAGAACATGTGCGAAGATAAAGTATGAGTTTGTGTTGCTATGGAAACAAGATTATTGCCAAAATTATAAAGCCCAAACAATGCTTATATTAATCAATCCTAATTTGAATGAATTTAAATATATTTAAATAATTGATCATGTATTTTAACTAAAATCTAATAACGTTCTTCTTCCAACATTCATATACTACATTGTAAGAGTCTAAGAGTTCTGCATGATGTTGCTAGGAGAATCCTGGGTGATAATCAATGCTGATTTTCTTTCTTAGCATCATAGAAAGAAGATTTGTGGAATAGTTTTATAAAGGAAAAGTAATAAAAAGTAATAAAACCCTCTTGGTGTTTCTTCCAATGGTAGGTCACTTTACTGTGAATTTGGTTTTTTTTTTTTTTAAAATCACACTCTGTTTCAATCTTTTCAATTATCAGGTTGCTCTCTTCCCCTGAAGGAGATTGAAAAAAACCAGTCTTCTACAGGGAATAGAGCAGGTGAGGAGGCGTAGCTGGTGAGAGTGTAAACTGGCATAAAAATACTCATATGGAGTGGCCTTGTGTGGATTGATATAGTGTGTAAGCATCGCTTACCCAGAAGGTTTTAGAATTAGACCAAATATATAGTAACCGGAATGAGACATGTGATCTAACTGGATGACAAAAATTTGGGTATAAATCATGAATATAAGGCTGATCCTAGGATTAAATTTCTGAACTTGATGAGTGCTATGTTTGAATGAGATGTGGAAGGTATTGAAATCTTAAAATTTCTTACTATTCTGTTTGGAAACAACTCACTCATGTTTGACTAGTTTTTTTTTTTCCAGGCTTTTTAAGCTGTGATATCCTTTGTTCAAAGGGACTCTTAAGAGCCAGGCAAAATAGACATAAGCAGAACTGCTTTATCTAAACATTTGGGGAAGGTCATGAATGGTGAAAAGCCCTCTCTTTCCTTCTGTATTTGGGCTGGAAAGGTGCATTTGGCCAAACCTGGAGCTCTCTGATTTGAATACCACTTAGATGGAATGAAAGATAAGCACCTGCTGCTTGTGAAATACGGTTAAAATGCATGCTTCTTACCTGCAGTAACACAATTAGCTGTCTGACACATTGCCAATTAATTCCATCTGTAGGCATTGATTATCTATGACTTTCACTCCGTTTGCAGTTTTTATGAAAAATGCTAAAATGACTGTGGAAAATACCTGAGTGGATAAGTGGAAGCAAAAGTGGTTTCCCCCTGAGCTAAGTGCTGAAGGAGGCGGGGAGGCCCACTTTAAACAGAGTCAAGTGGGGATTAGCCAGTACCTGGGGTGGAAACCTGGATATAGAAGCCTAGTACTCAGGAGGCTAAAGTTTTCTAGAATTAAAAACAGAGAAAGATTTCAATTGGAGAGTTAAAGTCATCCATTTGTTCATTCAGTAAATCAATCATATATCAACTATGTATTTATTAAGGGTCTATTGTGTGCTAGGAGCTTGCTGGCCATGTAGCAAAACTGAAAAATAAACTACACTATAGGAAGAGAAGATATATTACCCAAGAACCAAATAATCCTGGGAAGTAATACTACCTACAAGCTTTTGAAAGTGACCGAACTCCTTTATATAAAACTGGAAAAAAAAAAGATAAAAAATGATAAAAACAAGAGAAGGAGACAACTGAAATGGATGAACTGAGATCCTGTTTTCATGTCCAGGTGGTGCAGACACTGAGACTTAGGTCAGATTTTACAATTAATTTAGGATTTAGACAATGATAAATTTTTATCTGTACTTTTCAGTTTTGGTGTTTTGGCTTTGCATATGGTAAAATTACAACAACTTTTGTAATAAAGTTTCTTAGGATTTTTTTTTTTTAAATTTCAGCTACCTGGAAGAGACCAAGGAGATGACAACAATCGAAAGCAAAGCCCTTGTAGTGCTGTCGATCTGGTTGTGGGGTGCAGCCTACAGGCCAGCACCAAAAGTATCATCAGCTGAGGGCCAAAGGGTGGTTGTACATGTAATACTGAGAAGAGGAAAAAATATGAGAACCCTGGCCTGAGCTCCATGTATTGTGAGGGCATGAGTGGCCCCTTTTCCTTGGAATAATCCTCTCTTCCTAATAGTGATTGCTCCAATTCAATTTATATGCTGCTAAATACAAATATGCTTAAGAAATATCTTCACCCTGCTAGTTATTTTCTCTTTAGAGTTAATTAAGGATCTGGAAAAGATTTTTCTCTTAACCTAGTATCTCAGGTGTTAGGTCTCTGAAAGAAAGGGAGGGAGACTTTGAAGAGGATAATGAAGGTATTGGATGGGACCCCTGAAGATGACTTTTAATTTAAGGTTCTGATTTTGAGGGCCTTTAGGGCTCCCTAGAGTATGGCAGTCCAAAAAGGACGCCCCTAATGGAAAGATGAGGACATAAAGGTAAGGGCATTGGGCAGAAAATTTCTGTGCTGCTCTGCTTGGAATATGTATACCTCTCTCCCCAGGTTCCCAGTGGACATTCTCAGGGACATTATGGCTCTGCCTTGAAGCTGGTGGAGTGCGGACCTTTAAGTTTTCACAAACCATATTAAGGTCCTTACTACATAGTGGGCACCACAGAGGTGCTGCTGGTACCAGTGAATCAGCACAACAGACATGGCATCTGTTTCAGCAGAGTCTACAGAGAATGGAAATAGGTAATTAACAGATTTGTATTTCATAATACTCTATAAAAAGTTTGTGTGAAGAAAAACTAGCTGATGCTAAAAAAGTATGTCCCAGGGTAACCCAACTTAGTCATTAGGGAGGACCTCCCAGAGAGTAATGATAGCTATTCGGGGACAGGGGGATTGAGGAGGAGTGTTCTTGGCGCAGAGCCCCGAGTCAGGACCCAAGGAACAACTCTGTGTGTGTGTGGAGGGGACTGAGAGGCTGTGAACCAAGGCAGGACTGGTGGGTAAAGGCCAACCATGCAGGACCCTGTGGACCACGTAACAAGGAAATCATTTCAGACATTTGACTTTTAATTTCACTACAGAACTAGACATATCATCCTGCTGTCCTGACATGAGATCTTCTAGTAACTTCCTGTTGCTTATGCCACATGACATAGGTAACCAAAAAAAAATCAGAAATAACTTACAACCATAAGAATTCAAAAGTTTAATTATCTTTAATCTAGTTATATGTGCAGTAAGATCATGATAAATAGGCTTTTTTTTTTTTTTTTGTAAGAGACAGAGTCTCAATTTTGTCGCCCTCAGTAGAGTGCTGTGGCATCACAGCTGAAAGCAACCTCCAGCTCTTGGGTTTAGTTGACTCTCTTGCCTCAGCTTCCCACCTCCTGAGTAGCTGGGACTACAGGTGCTCGCCATAAGGCCTGGCTATTTTTGTTGTTGCAGTTTGGCTGGGAGTGGGTTCAAACCCGCCACCCTTGGTATATGGGGTTGGCGCCATCCAATAGGCTTTTTCTTATAAGAACAGAAGAACTGAGAATTAATTTTATAGACCTATATGTAGGAGTGTTTTATGAGTACAGGTGGACCTAAAATACTTGTCTTTGCTTTACTAGGATAATCCAAGGTGTTCTGACCAAATGGAAGCTTTTTATTTTTTCTTTAAGAGGATATATTTCTGTGAAGAAAATGAAGTGTAGGTTTTCAGAATGTTTTAAATCAATTACGGAAACTCATTTGTCTTTGTTAAGAAAATTAGAGACCATTAATATAATAACATTGAAGACCCAAGGTAATATTTACTACCTTGAGGATGATGTAATGCAGATGAGGCCCTCCTGGATCTCGGAAAAGTATATTTGGCAATTAAAATATGAGTATTTTTCAGTATTACCTGGCAATGAATGTTTAATATTTCTATGTTTATTTAAAAAATTAAAATAAAAACTGTGATATGCATAGGGCTTTGTGGTATAGCTTATGTATATATTTTGTTTTATTTTTGCATTTCTCTCTTCCCTCTCAAATTTTAAGGTGGGAGCATTGACCTTTTCCCTTCTTGTATCAAGCATAGAGAAGATGAAGAGTATAAGGGCATTGTTTTAGGGCTGGACAGAATTGGATCAACGTTCTCTCCAGCTCTGACCTGCAGTGTGACCACTCCACCAGTATGAGCCTTAGGTTGTTCACTGGTGATGATACTTCGCACAGTGTCCGGCATGGAGTAAGTACACAATAAAAGACGGCCAGTGGTTTTTGTTCTGCTTGTTCTGTCAAAAACTGGTTTCCATATCCCTTATAACATTCTCAGCACTGCCTGGGAATTTAATACTTCTATATCAATTTGTTTAAATTGCTACTCTTTTTTTTTCCTTTTTTCTTTTTTTTTTTGAGACAGAGTCTTACTATGTTGCCCTCGGTAAAGTGCTTTGGCATCAGGGCTCACAGCAACCTCAAACTCTTGGGCTTAAGTGATTCTCTTGCCTCAGCCTCCCGAGTAGCTGGGACTACAGGCACCCGCCACAGTGCCCAACTATTTTTTGGTTGCAGTTGTTGTTGTTGTTTAGCAGACCCAGGGCCAGGCTAGAACCCGCCAACTTGAGTGTATGTGGCGGGCACCCTACTCACTGAGCTATGGGTGTGGAACCTAAATTGCTGCTCTTTTGAATGGTCCCTATCAGATTGTACTTTCCTGTAACTGAGTTTTCTTCAGAAGAGAAGCACAGGCATGGGGGCCAGTTAGGATTCTGTTGAGTACAACTGTTGCAAATAGCAGCGACTATTTGCTGCTATTGCAGCGACATTTTCATTATGAAAGTTTTCACAACTTTCATAATGAAAATGTTCAGTGTGCCCTATTTTCCTGATACAGCTTTAATTCAAGACAATGATACGTTTGAAGTGGCTTTTCTGTTTTTCTTGTGTTTTTGTCAGAGAGAATTGAGTTAAGCAGACCAGTCGTTTTTATGATCTTGCTGATGTGTGGAAGCAATTTTTTTCCTCTTTACTATTGGGATAGTAATTTAATCTAATGCTACTGTCTCTGTGCTGGGAACCATCCAACCTCTTTACTCTGTTTAAACGTCTGCTTTGGAAATTCTAATGAACCAATGGGCACCCCCACCTCCATTCACTTTCTTTCCTCAACATTAACCTATTTTAAAGGTTATTATTTGAAGTGAGGAAAGTTTATATAACTAAGGTTGTATGTGTTATCCTTATGTTCATATGAGCAAATGTTAAGGTTCATATGTCGATAGCTTTTATATACATACTTTCTGCTGTTAGCACATAAGAAAGGAGTCAATATATCATTGTTGCTTTATGGTGCAAAAAGCATTTGTGTCAATGAGTTGTCGGGGGGTTAATGGAAACCATTCTCAGCTTTTGCAACAGAGGGAATATAATGTAAGGAATTGTTTGCCAGTGTGTAGTAAAGCCTGATGGAGAGAAAGGGAGAAGGTGCTACTACCTAGAAATTAGTAGCTTTGGGGAGTCATTATTGTCCTTTAGGCTGCAAGGGCAAAGGGGAAAGATGTATGTTCCACAGAGCACTGCGGTAGTGGTGCTGCCACCACTGCTTCTCAAACCACCTCCTCACTGCTCTGCAGGCACACACAGGCTCATAGTCCTGCTGGTGGTGCTAGACTCTCTGTCTGAGTAGCTGGTGCCTACAACCCCTGGCTGCCACCACAATTGTGCTGTTACTACACAGCCTAGAACTGGCCTGCTGCTGCTGCCACAACTGCTGAAACTTATGAGTGCTAAGATGCTATGGCAGAGCAGCTAGATGCAGAAGAAAGTAAGTCAGTCCCTTCTCCTACTTACACTCTTCCACCAGTGCTTTGCATTCACCGACACAACCAGAAACCAGCTGGAGAGGGCTGGTGTAGCCCAGGACACACTTGGCAGGCTTCCAGTCAGTAGTTTACAGTCCTCCAGTCCCAG
The DNA here is from genome assembly GCA_963574655.1 of Perodicticus potto. Lineage (NCBI taxonomy): Eukaryota > Metazoa > Chordata > Mammalia > Primates > Lorisidae > Perodicticus > Perodicticus potto. The sequence goes on along the minus strand of CAUYRH010141776.1, from coordinate 35,449 downwards.
AGGGGAGCAGGAAGAGGGAGCACAGAACTAATTTCCAACTGGCAAATACTCAGCGCTTTTACCTTTATATTATTTATTATAAGACTCCAGGAACTAAGAGGGAGGGACATTACCTAATGAAGGAAATTACTTTCTAATTATATATGCTATATAAAATTCTGAAGGATGGGTGTCAATATTTATGTTCAACTAAGACCTAATGTATTAGTTTCTGATAATTCCTGTAACAAATTGCCATGTATTTGGTGACAATAATCACACAAATTTATTATTTTTAATTTCTGCAGGTCAGAACTCCTACAAAGGTCTCATTGGGCTAAAATCAAATTATAGGTAGAACTTCCTTACATTCTAGGGGCTTTCAGGGAGAATCCATTTCCTTGCTTTAGAAGTTGCCTTCATTCCATGGCCCACAGCTACCAGTCTCCATTTTCCATTTAGCAAGTTCTCATGCTGCCACCTCTGTGAGTCTCTGCAGTCTCTGCTGGGAGAAAGTATCTTTCTTTAAAAGACCCCTATGATTAGATTGGGTACACCTGGATAATCCAGGAAACTCTTTTTTTTTTTTTTTTTGCAGTTTTTTGGCCGGGGCTGGGTTTGAACCTGCCACCTCCGGCGTATGGGGCCGGTGCCCTACTCCTCTGAGCCACAGGCGCTGCCCAAATCTAGGCAACTCTTCCCCATTCCAGGATTTGATTAATTTTATTCACATCTGCAAACGTTCCTTTGATGTGCAAGGTAGCATTTACAGGTTCTAAGAATTAGATCACGTACATCTATGGGGGCCATTATTCTTACACTATCTCAGAATTGTAGATTCACATGTATCTGTAGTTATTCACTGGTTATTGTCTCTTATAAACATCTCAAACACATGATCTACAAAATCTTCCACCAAATGTGCTTTTTCCTTGGTTGAGGACTTAGTTTACACCCACCAACCCAGGCTTGAAGCTTGATTATGTTCTCTATGATCTCTCACCAGCTTAATAAAATCTGCTAATTTTCTTTCTTTTTTGTTTTTTTAGAGACAGAATCTCACTTTATTGTCGTAGGTAGAGTGCTGTGGCATCACACAACTCACAGCAACCTTCAACTTCTGGGCTTAGGATAGTCTCTTGCCTCAGTCTCCCGAGTAGCTGGGACTACAGGTGCCCGCTACAATGCCCGATCATTTTTTTGTTGCAGTTTGGCTCAGGGTGGGTTTGAACCTGCCACCCTCAGTACATGGGGCTGGCACCCTGCCCACTGATACACCAATTGGCACTGCCAAAATCTGCTAATTTTCATTCCTAATTATATCTCCAATCTATCCCAGCTTTGTACCTCTTTCCCATCTCTTCCTTCTTTCTGCCTGAGAAATGCAGGATTTTCCATTTTCCTGAAAAGACAGTATGTTTTGATTCATGGGGTTTGGCATTGGGCATACTAGTAGGATAACTGATGTGTGTAAGGTATCTCTTTCCTGCTGCAATGGAGTTTACAGACTAGCTGGGCAAGCACACATTAAATAAATAAGTTAATGTAATAAATGCCCATTTCTAATCATTCTGCTCATGCATCGCTGGTTCAATGTTCAAAACATGGGTTTTAAAATTTTTGAATATCCCAGGCAGGAGTGTCCAACCTTTTTTTTTTCTGTTGCATTTTGGAAGAAGACTTATTTTGGGCTGGATGTTAAACACATAAACACTAATGAAAGCTGATGAGTAAAAAAACAAACAAACAAAAACACACACACAAAAAACCAAAAAAACCCCAAAGTCTGTGTATAATTTTTGTGATATCCATCACCACAGATAACAAAAGAGTCCTCAGATAATTTGCATAGGTCCTATGGCTGCAGGTTGGACACCCCTAAGAGAAAAAAATGTTGGCTGATTTAAGGGCCGTCAAAACAAGTACTTTGTGTGTTTGTATGTTTGTGTGTGTGTTATTTTTCCCAGATTCTGGAGTACTACATATAAAGGTAGAAAATAAGACTACTACATTACATGTCAAATGTGGCAACTTAATTTTAATAAAATCAATGTAGAGTGGCCTTATGACAACATCTTGAGCAGTTGTTCAAATGGGGTTAACTTGCAAATTTTAGGCCTCCACACTAGACTAAATGAATCAGAATGGAATGTAGCCCAGAAAACACTTTAAACAAACAGCCCATGAGTTTGTTGTGCACGTTAACATTATGAAATTATTGTACCAGTGTCAACTCACCAATCATCTCCCAATTTATAAAGACTGAGGTCAGAGAAAGAGGAAGGTTTCAAGAACTTGCTCACTCTCTTGTGTCTCCTTTTTCTATTAGCAACCTCCATGGGAATATTGCAAGAACCTTCCCCTGTTGATTAAATATCTCCCTAATGTCAAGTTCACAATCATAGTAACAGGCAGGAAGCACTAACTCTCTACCAGACGTACTGTGCCAAAATTAGCCTTTCGCATGTTGTCCTATTTAACCCTTAGTACAATTGTAATCTGTAGGCACTGTTACCTTCCGTTTTGCAGTCGAGGTGAAACACTGTCATAATTCAACTCACATTTTACAACTATGGAATGGCAGAGAGCTGGAGTGTGGATTCAGACCTCCAGATTACAAAGCTCAAGTGTGAAACCACTTTCCTGAGGATTTATTATTCCCTCTTTGTGCCACCCTGGCAGTGTTCACATTTCTTTATTACAGAATTATTTCATTTAAATTTTTGTTTCATGCTGCTATTTCTCTTTCTTTGATTATCCTGGAAGTAAAAAAGAAAATCTGTGTGTTATTTATCCAGATAAGCAACAGTACCAAAGTGCTACAGGGTTGGCTTAGTGACATCCAGTAAAAGTCAGTCCATTTGGTTATCCATTCATTCACTCTTAGTTGGTTAGAGTTGATTAAAATGTAAACACTAAGTTAAAGTAAAATTGGGGTATCACACTTATGACAAAATAAAAAGACAAAACTTTTTAGAAATATTCATATCAATAGCTGTAGGCACAATTAACTGATGTTCAGACTTTTTCTTACTAAGAGATTAGTGGTGAAGACTGTTATTATTGTCAATTACACAAAATGACAAATATACTTTCTGAGAACCCAAAGACATTAAAAATGCATAACAATTCAAAAGTGAAGCACTTCTGAACAATTTTTTTCTTTCATAGACTGCAAATAATGTTATAATTTGAAAACTCTAAGTTATCTCTCTTCATAGAAAGAAATAAAATGTATATTTTGGTTCTCTTATCATTATTTCCTTTTTTCTTATTTTGTCATATACTACTTCTGTTCATAGGTTTAATACTAAAAACTAATTTATGTATGTCTTCAGACGAGGAACAGTGGTATTACTACTTCTTTAGGTACATATAATTAAGCAATCAATTTCTTGTTAGGAATGTAATGGAAACAAAAATTCATAAAACTGGCATAAGTCTATTTTCATTTTCTTAGAACTCAAATTCTTTGAAATAATAACAAAAATTCCTTCACATGTATATTAAAACTTTTAATTATGATAGTGTGGTTATCATTTAATGTTCACATTATTATTGATGTATATAAATAAGTAGGGTTTCCATAAGGTTTTAAATAACAAATAATTGATTAGGGTCCAGTTGTCTGAACTGGTATTAAGCATTTATTAAAGGGCAGCTCTGATTCTTCCAAAGGATATTAAGAGTAGCAGCAAAAGTCTGCTTAAGAACTAACACCGTTCTTTATCCTGCTAGAAGATAGTCAAAATATCTTCAGCCTATTGGACCCTTGTTATAGAAACGTTATATATCAGCAGCTCGACTAATTGGCTTGACATGCCTGACGTTTCCCTAGGCTGCTGGTCAGAATTCAAACCATTTTATGTCCTTATCACAAAGATGATTTTCATAACTGCATTATGGAAAGTACAAGCCAACAGACGGTTCTCTATACTCTGCTTGATTCAGCAAACATTTATGGGGTTGCTAGTTATTTTCATAAATTATTTATCTCATTTAATATTTGGGTGCTCATTCAATTTACAGGTGACAAAACTGAGACCCAGAAGTGAAACAACTTTCTCAAGGCTCAGTTAGCTAGCAGAAAATCTGAGATTTGAACACAAATCTTCCAAAGTGAAACCTAGAATTCTTTGTGCTGTATATGTGGGTGGGTTGCTTTGAAAAATGTCGGACTGCTTAGGAATTATTTATTCAAGAGGAAAACAAACAAACTCCCCAATATTTCACCTGATTTAAGCAAAACAAAACAAAAAATTGATTGATTGGAAGGGTTCAGGGATAGAAAATGCTAGCAGGCCTCAGCCAGGGATGGGGAAGGGAATCAGGAGCTGAGGTGAGTTTGTTTCTCAGCTTTTCTCAGATGTCGCATCTTTGCTTCTTTAACATGTGCTGCCTTAGGCGGATGGGCTTTTTCTGCCCCTGGTGAATCACAACTCTTCCAGCCTCTGTGTGTGTGCTTGTGTAATAGAGGTGCGGGTCGGTAGAGATTGGATGGTAGGGAGAAGAGTGACAGAGTCACACAATCTGTAGTCCATACAGGGAGCTCTGAGAAAAGACACTAAGGAAAGTTCCTGAGGAACTGTCAGAAGGGGTCTGGAAGAGGTGGGTAGGACATAATTAGTCAAAACAATCTGCATTATTTACACAAAGCCTTTCTTGTACTGAGCTATTAAACATTGATAGTTAAATCTCTGGTTTTCCCACTTGACTGGGAGCAGTTGTATGAATTTTAATTAGTTTTTTTACTTTAAGTTAAGATAGTTATGTATACACACTTATATACATTCGTGCACACATATATCTATATATATTCATATCTCTAGTTCTGTCTTTAATGATATTTCAAATATGCACATATATTTATACAAGAATTTTATTTCTATTAATTAACTGGGAGTCATCTTCCCTAAGGAGATATTTTGGTGCCTCTTCTATATACAAAGGGAGCAAACATTGTCTTACTGTCATTTGTAAGCTAATTACTTTTATTTATATAATTATCATTTATAAACAGGATGAACTTATGCAGTGCCAGAGATAAGACATATTGTCTTGGTGTATAGAATGTGCCTACATGCAAGTAGGTGTCTCTGACGTGGTAGAATATCCTGAGGAAACATTTTTAGCAATAGGCCTGGGTTAGTGGCTCTCTTCAGAATTATCCCCACACTTTTACACTGGTGGTGGGACTGCATACTAATATAGTCTCTTTGGAAAGGAGTATGGAGAACTCTCAAAGAACTCAACCTAGACCTTCCATTTGATTCTACACAGAAGAAAAAAAATCATTCTATCATGAAGACATTTGCACTAAATTGTTTATTACAGTTCAGTTTACAGTCACTAAGATGTGGACAGCCTAAATGCCCATCAACCCAGGAATGGAGTAACAATCTGTACTATATGTATACCATAGAATACTATTCAACCATAAAAAAGATGGAGATTTTACATCTTTTGTATTAACCATGGAGGTGGAACTTATCTTAGTAAAGTATCACAAGCCTGGAGGAGAAAGAATCCAGTGTACTCAATTTTAATATGAAGCCAGCAGATGATCTAACACACATTCACATAAGAGAAAAACTCAATTCAATTCAAGTTGGGAGCCAGGGAGAGTGAGGGAGCGGGGAGAGAGGCGAAGAGGAGGGGATTGGTCTGCTCCCATTTAATGTGTACGATGTAAGGGGTGCATGGCACACCTTTTGAGTGTGGGACACAACTACAAGAGGGACTCTACCTAACAAATGCAAATACTGTAACATAGTTGTTTGTATCTCACATTAACCTGAAATAATAAAAAAAAAAAAAAAAAAGGAATTATCTCCAAGAAGGAAAATTTATGTACAAGAGAACTCTAGGGGAAAAAATATCACACTTAATCCATCTTAATATTATGTGAAAGCTCTAAATATTTCTTCAGTTACAGAGACATTTTCACTTTTGCACAAAGGCCCAAAGTGCAAATGCCAAACTGATAATTACGTTCCCTTTCTGTGGTAAAAGAAACATAGAAACTGCAGGAGTAATTCCATAAAAAGATGATATTTAGTACACTTATGGATGACATGCTGGCAAAAAATATTCAAAACCATTTTTTTTTGTCTCTTACAGACCACGGTTCAATATTCCCACCCCTAAAAATTCAACCTAATAATCACGTGGCTAATGAGCCAAAGTTTTAAAAACTTCAAAGTTTTGCATGTTGTTTGTGCTTTGTAAGACTGTGGAAAGTAACATTGGGTAACATACAGATTTTTGGAGAAATTCGATAACAACAATAAGGCAGTCAAATTGTAGCTCTGACTATACCAGCACGAATAAGGAAGATGGGTGCCGCCTGTGGCTCAGTGGGTAGGGCACTGGCCCCATATATCCCGAGGGTGGTGGGTTCAAACCTGGCCTCGGCCAAACTGCAACAAAAAATAGCCGGGTGTTGTGGTGGGTGCCTGTAGTCCCAGCTGCTCGGGAGGCTGAGGCAAGAGAATCGCCAATGCCCAGGAGCTGGAGGTTGCTGTGAGCTGTGACGCCACAGCACTCTACTGAGGGCAATAAAGTGAGACTCTGTCTCTTAAAAAAAAAAAAAAGAATAAGGAAGATGTGGCCTATTTCTGTGTCTCTCTTCCAATCATTTAGTACTGTGATTTTCATTTTCCTCACTTCGGCTCTTGGCTGGAATAGACAATATCAAAAAATTCATAGTTCTAATATTTGTGTGATTTCTTAATATTGTTGAAGGTGGGTGATGGGTAATAAGGTTCATTATACTATTCACTTTTGTGAATGAAAATTTCAGAGAAACAAACAGAAATATAACTGTAGAAATTGGTTGCAATTAAAAGGGGATGGGGTGAAGATTGAGCTTCACTTTCTCCTCTGTCACCATTTGATGGAGTAGGAAATACAAATAGAGAAGTTGGAAGACTTTCCATGACCCCTGGAGTCATTTCAGTTGAAATGCTTTATCATTTTTGTTATGAATGTTGTATAAGATGTACTTACATAGCCAAGTTTAATGAATATTATTACAGAGATAAATGGTTGATGAAGTCCATCATTTTTGGACTATGCATTATTTCTCTTTAAAGCCATTAGTTTGGAAAATTGAGATTTGCTTATAATTTGCAAATTACTAGGATGCCCTGCCTGGGCAAAGAAGGAAGTGACCTGGATAAGGGCCAGATTCAGAGCAAAATTTACAAATATGATGTTGCTGATCCATAAAGTATATTAAGCATACGAGATAACATGCAATCAAGTGTAGCAAGTTGACCATGGAAATATCAATGGAATAAGCCAAGACTTAAGCTTAACTTTTGAGTTCACACATATTCTAAACTCACTTTCTGCACAGCTAGGTCTCTTCTAGAGATTAGTGAAATTATTTATTTAAAAATGTTTGTTAAGAAACCATTTTTCCCAAGAACTGTTCACATAGTTACTTGAGAGCCTTTAACAGATGAGACCATTGTACATTGACATGCAAAACAAGATAGAGGTTTTTTCCCCTTGTGCCACAACTGGACATTTACTCTCACATGAAAGGGTAGATATCTTACTTTAAACCAGAACAAACTTGTGGTCTTCCTTTTAGTAAAAATTTTAGAATTTTAAGAGAACTTTGCATTCCCGAATCTGCTCTGCAAATTCGCTGTCAAGAGCAAGCTTTCAGGAATTTTGTTTATACTTGTTCTTTTTCCTCACGAGACCTTTACTTTTCAATCCACCACATCCTGCTTCTGCCTCTCCTCATTGGATAGGTAGCTCTCTCCACGTGACCAATGGCTTTCTTGTCATTAAACTTAGTTTTCATTCTCTTTCTGATTCGACTTTGAAGCAGCAAGGGATGTTGTTGAGTACTCTCTTCTTTAGGAGATGTTGTTTCCTTTGGCTTCCATGACATCACATTTACCTGCTTTTCTTTCTCTGCTTCTAGGCAATTCAAATTAAATAACATCCTGTTAGATTTCTTTGTAGGTCCCTCTGTTGCCGTAGGCATTTGAAGGGTTTTGAAGGAGACATTCTTCTGTGCTTATTGAGTATATTTGTGCAGAGTGATAGCACCACTCCTGAATCCTCAGTCATCAATGGTAAACCGATCATTACGTGTTTATCTTCTTGTCAGATCTATCTCCCGAACTTCAGGACAATATACCAAACTCTCTACTGGATAGTTTAACATTGATGATTCTCAGACACCTCAAATTTAGCACATTCAAATTGGAAAACTTTGTCTCACTCTCCGCACATCCCAAACTGCGACTCCCTCCATATTCCCTATCTCAGGGAACCCCCTTGACACCTGCTAGGAGTTTCATCCTTGCCTCCTCACTCCTCTTCTTCTTCACACCTTCTGCTTTCAGTCCCGAACAAAGATATCTGATGTCTCTCTTGATTCTATTCAGAATAGACATTCTAGGGTTCTGTCTGCATACACTCTAAAGTAGATACTGTGGTAATTTTGTTTCTGATTGTACTGCATCCCCTCTCCCCTATATTTAGCAAAATTCCTGATAGTTTTCCGTTCATACTAAACAATGTCGTCGTACAGAAAGAGAATACAATTCAACATCTGTATATTCTTCCAGCATCAGTTGAGAAAGCCAGGGGGCAAGCCACTGCAAAAGTACCAGAAGATATCTTTTCATCTAAATTTTTATTGCAAATGGAATAGATGCTATATGAATACAATTGGGAAGGGCTTTATAAAGTCTTTTGCATGCTTGTGTCTTCTGTGGCCCCTAACACATGCCTGTGCATATAATGGGCAATCAATAAATAGTTCTTGGACTAATACTGGAATGAATCTTATTTGAGTAAGGGAAGAAATTAAGCTCAATAATCACTGCTTATTTTATTGTTGGTGCTACTGAATGCAGATATAAGATTAAGGGGAGATGTGGTGGGACGTTTCAGGTACAGAATAATCTTTGGGATGATTTCTCCTTTAGCTTCATTCATTTTAAATTATCAAACTGCTTTCCTTCTGTTTTCTTTACTAGAAGTTGCTAGCTTATATCAGAAAATATATGTTAGTACCTGCTATTTCAACAAAGAATGAGATGTGAGGTAACATATGTCATCCATACCTTATCAAAATGTATCAAGAATAGAAATATTGAAAAAAACAACTTCAATATTTCCATTTTGTTTGATAATTCCTTTATTGATACCTATATATATGCACACAAATATGTGTATATATATGAGAAACATGTTACATAATGGAAAACATGCTTTTCCTCTACAAATTCAGTGCTCCTTGTATTTTTCTTACCTCATTTTCCTACCTCAAGAATGGTACCATTTTGTTGGAAAAACTAGAAACCTAACATATTTGACACCTTTTTCTTCCTCACACCCTGTGTTTATTTACCTTTTGATTATCTCTCAAATTGGCATACTTATTTCCATTTCCAGAGTCACTAATCTAGTTCAAGCTATTATCATCCTCTGCCTGTTCAGTTGTAAAAGTTTATTGTACTGTAAAAGAACCTTTATTGTAGAGTGGTCTGTAATTATTTTTGCTTTCAAAAGTCCAAGTATAGTATAAACTGAGAAGAGGGAGGGGGAAGGGGAGATTTGACTGAAACTGATCCCCGAGGAGGAGGTCATTATACTAGAGTTCACTTTAGTAATATGTAAATATGTTTCAATACTCAGAAACACCTTCTTCCATAAATCAAGACTTTATATTTAAATCAACTTTTTTAAAATAGTATTTTAGAAATAGATAAATATCTTAAAAACAGATCAGATATGTGAACTGTATAACTTAAATGGCATAAAATTTAGACTTTTATAATAATCTGAGCATACGTCTCAAGAAAAGGATAAGCATGAGTAATAAAATAAGGGTTTGAGAAACATAAAGAAAACATCTTTAATATGGAATAAAGATTGTATACCTTGTTAGTAGCTTGCTGAGATGTTCCATCAGAAAACAGTACATTAACCCAAGGAAACAGGGATGTGCTCTTGAATTTTACCTGGGAAGTGAGAATAGCGTAACCTAAAAATTTGTTCCCTCATATTGATTTGAAATAAAGAAAATAGATACAAAAGTTTGACTGAATCACTTCCAGAATGCATTCTTAATATCCTTTCAAATTAGAGTGGAAGAAATTATATGGCTAAAACTGGAGATTTTAGATAAGGTACAACAATTGTATTTTGATTTTGCTATTTTAAAGAGCTCCCTGGACAATGGCTAGAACTTAATCAAACATATAAGAACATTTTACTATACTGAGATTGCACAAAAGTTTTGATAAAAGTAAAATTATCCTTATGGAAAAATTTTTATAGATATATAAAATAGTTTCTTCCTTCCCTCCCTTCTCTCACCATCCCCCCACCTCCTTTCCCCCTGTCCCCTCTCTTTTTCTTTCTTTCTTCTCTCCCTTCCTTTCTTCTTTCTCTCTCTCCCTCTTCTCTCTTTCTCTGTCTCCTTCTTTCTTTTCTCTTGATGGGCACCTAAAGGTACAAACACCAAAAAAAAAAAAAAAAAAAGAAAAGTGAAACATGAGTGTTCACATACAACAGCAGTAAGGCAGAATTGCTAGAATATGATTGACCACCATGTACACTGAGGACAGAAAAGGGTTTCTTTTCTTTCTTTTTTTTTAGAGACAGAGCCTCACTCTGTCACCCTTGGGAGAGTGCTGTGCAATCACAGCTCACAGCAACCTCCAGCTCTTGGGCTTACATCTCAGGCCTCAGCCTCCGGAGTAACTGGGACTACAGGCGTCTGCCGCAACACCCAGCTATTATTTTGTTGCAATTTGGCTGAGGCTGGGTTTGAACCTGCCACCCTTGGTATATGGGGCCGACGCCAGCACCCTACTCACTGAGCCACAGGCGCTGCCCCAAAAAAGGATTTCTTGAATTTACCAGTCTTAACAGAGAAAAGAGAATTTGATTGAAAAGCAGATGTTTGCTAAGAGTGGGGAGGAGATGTTAAAAACAAACGTATGGAAATATTGGGGACACGTTAGAGAAAAAATTGTGGAAATGAAATGAGAAAAGGGAAGAGAGTCAAGAGAACCACAGTGAGGCTGGATAGGTAGGGAAGGATCTGGGTGGGAAGCCTGGTTTGCAGATCAGAATATAATTTTTACATTTATTTTTCCTGGAAGCAAAATGAAAGCCATTGAAGAATTTTGACTAGGAAAGTAACGTTTATTGAGTGCTTAGAATACTCAAATTACTGAATATAACTGTTAACCAAACTGTGAACTCTGTAAAGAAGTGTTTAGTTATGCTTCTTTAAAGATCTTCCTTCCCACTGAGTTTAAAAGCTTTATTATGAGGAGTTTACATACATACCTGGAAAAGATGAATCTGAGAATGCAACTTAAAAGATGAGGTTTATACTCTTGTATTGCAATGAAATTAACAGTTTATCAAACTGTAAGTACTGTAATAAAGTAAACCTTTTTTAAAAAAGATGTCACTGTATGATAGGCTCTTTATATCATTATTTTATATAATAACAATTATTTTACATAGTAATCTTAAAAATGTAGATAGTATTATCACACTCATTTTGCAGATGAGGAAACTGAGGTACAGAGAAGTATAGAAATAAGTTACGGTGCTACAAAGTTGCAGATCTTCATGTAGATTCAGCAATTTGACACCACAGGTGGCTCTCTTCAGTCTTATTCTGTTTCACCTTTATGCTCGATAGAAATATAATACAGACTGAGACGAGAGAGAGGAAGAGAGATCCCTTAACAAAGGCACAGAAGGGCTTATTTGTTTTGTTGTTAACTTCTATTGTTAGAAATAAATAAATGTCTTGAACTTGTTCTTTCAAAAAAATGAAATACAGAGACTGGCAATATGGATTATGTCTTTATGTCTGTACAGCAACTCAACATCAGGTCAGCTAGTAAAAATGTTTTCTTAGATTTCAAAAAACTGTCCAGAACAGGATTAAAATTTCTAAAGCAGTGAGAAAAAGTGAGTGGGCAAGGATAATATGCTTAAAATTATTTGTTTATAGAAGAATTAATATTGGTATAACTAAAGTGGTGAAGTGAAAGAGGAAACTGCTGTTATTTTGCTTTTACTTTACTACTATTATACTAGTATTTTGACATGTTGTTATACTTGCCTTTACTATTGGCAAAACACCTTAATTATGTCTCAGAATCTATATGGAAAGAACAAGGAGTATAAAACAGATAGTTGAAAGGTAATCTTGAGATTCTCTCTATATTCTCTCCAGATCCATGCATTGAATTTATTTTACAAATCCTATCCGGAGGTTATCTGGAAATTTAAATAATTGACCACAAGGGGGAGAACTCTAATTCTACATTAAATCATTTATTACAATACAAAATAATCTGAAAGTACTTTGCTATACAAAGTTGGTGATAGTCTGTCTCATTTCTACTTCCTTGTGATAGCTGAGGGGATTCTGCTGTTAGAGATAGATTTAATTTAATTGAAATTTGAGCTTTTGTTGCTAACATTATGATAAAGTCACTGGATGTCAAGATCTATTTCTATTAAGCAAAAACGCTCCACAAAGGAATCCAAATGTCTGTGTTACTAAACTATTCAAATAACGTTTTAGTTTTTCTTAAGTAAATCTATAACCTTCCTAAATGTCCTTGGTTAACACTGAAACAAGCATAAGATCATCAACAGGGCAATCTATTTTTTTTTTTTTTTGAGAGTGGTTCACCAACTTTATTTTTTTATTAATGTACATTAATGCATTTATGGGGTTCAGTGTACTGATTTATATATAATGTGAAATGCTTACATTGAACTGATTAACACAGCCATTAAAATTACATTCTTTTCTTAATAGTTTTGAAATGTTCCTAACCTAATGTACATGATGTAATAGTACATTTCAAAACAGGGCAATATATTGTAAAGTATCCATATTAAAAAAACAAAAGTATTAGAATGGTGCTGGCCACAGCATTTGAATGTTATATGTTCATTGAATAAATATGGGGTATGCTGTATGTTCATTGTTATATGAACATTAAATGTTATATATTGATAGTGTTAAATTTTATTTTTCTGTTCAGGTTAAAATCTGCACTCTGGTTTTATATAAAGTTTTATTATAAGGTAACTATAAGTTTCATTGAGGGTAGAGTTACCTTATGAATCTTACTAAGCTTTAATGATTTGCCATTTTGGTTCCATCAAACTAAATTGTATTTTTAAGGTATGAATATAAGATTTATGTATTTTATCAAAGGGATTCAAACATACACAGCTAAGTGAGTCTGCTAGAAAGACATTGTCTTAGTCGACTACCTATGTAAGTATTTCAATAATGCATCTATTATCGAAAACATTATTTGTTTTCCCTGAGAGGTAGTGAGTGTCACATTCTTTTTAATGTATTCATAGACATATATTCCGTTGAAAGTTCATGTAACATTTAACAACAAACATTTCTATGAATGAAGATAGAATAGTAAAGAAACTAATCAGGTTGGAGTATAATAATAATTTTGATATAAAAAACTAGATGTAACTAAAATATTTAAGTTCCCTTTCATTTATAAACCTCTTTCATTCACCTGCCATATAAAACTCATGAAGTGTTGTCAGCAATGATGTTGTTCCTGGGCTAAGTATAACCCCTTTGTGAAGAGCCATTTTCTTTTAATAAATCCCTATCTGATACTGACATGGAATTATGATGCCAAGCTCTCTGCATATGAAAAATTTGAGGTGCACACTGAGATGGCGTTTTGCCCTAAAGAGACTAAAAATCAAACAAGTAATTTAAAAATGAGACTGAAATTATATTAGTGTTTCCTCCGTTAAAGCTAATGGCTGTTTCACAAAATATTAAGGTGATTTGGAACAATATTGTGGCAGTGTTCACAATATTGATGTTATTAAATGTTTAAATATTTTCAACAATGAAGAAAAACATTAGTTCTGGATAAAGGAGTAGATAGACAAACTTCTTGGTCATATAGAGATTATATAAAATTAATTGCTTTGTAGAAAGTGAATTGAGAAAACAGTGAGTTTATCTTACATAAAATCATTGATAAACAAGCTTTAAAAATGGGCAGATAATGTCTTCTGTGTAGCCTGCTATGTGACTTTGTGCCTGGCAAAAGTCTGTCACAAAGAAGGATGCCCAATATACAGTGTTGCCTGAAGGAGTATGATGCCATCTGATAATGTATTTTCTTATTGTTTCAAATAGCTGTTGTGTTCCTTAGCTTTATAATGGTTTCAGTATTCTTGATTATATAGGCCAGAGTTTGGGAGCTTTGGAATTATTTTCAAAGATTGGATTTTGTTTTCTCCTTGCAGGAATTATACAGCAATCTATTCCTCACTTGTGCTTTTAAATCCCTTCCTACATAATGCTATCATAATAATTATCCTATTACATCATATCATAAATGATAAAATAATTACTTTTCCACATATTCACTTCTAACCTTAGGTTGCAAACAACTCAAGGGTGGGATTTTTCTCTTAAATGTTGTAGCCCCACAACACTGTACTTCTACTGTATAGTTGTGGCTGTTCATTAACTGAATTTGTCTTTTTTCATCTACACTTTTCTTTTAAAAATTGTCATTCTGTAAAAATGATGTTAACATTTGGGAATTACACTCATCAGTATTAAAATAATGTATTGAATTTAGTATTAGAATAAATACATTTTTAAGTTAGCTCTATATATTCTGTAAACATTAATATATTACCTTTGTGCTAATGGCAGTGTTCTTTTCCTTTTTTTTTGAAAGAGAAGAGTAATTTTAGAAATATTTTCCTTTTATTTAAGTAGCACACATTCCTTAAGAGATTTGAGCATATTGTCTCTATTAATTTTAGAAACGGGATGGAGCAGGCCATACCACCTCAGAGTCAAAGGTGATATATACGGGTTTGTTGTACATATTTAAGAATGTGGCTGGGTCCATGAATTCTTCACATTTGCACAAGTACTGTATGATTTGTTCTGGAAGGAGTAGGTCAGGTGCAACTTGGTGCAAGTTATCGCCGGGTCCTTTACTGCCCACTTTAACAGTCTTAAAAAGGAAGAATGACAGTTTATGGATGTGTGTGATAAAATCTGTGATGACCTCTTTTAGGGACTGGGATTGTGTCACATCATCAAGATACATAACTGGCACTTTTATCACTGAAACATGCCATTGCATGAAGAGCCTGCTTGGGATGTTATGGGAAATGACTATAATTTTCATTTCTTGTATAAAATATTCTGGATCGTTTTCATGGGCCAGGTAATCTAAAAGAATTTGGAAGAGAGTTCCATTAGAGGACTCAAGGATATGCAGAAGGGAAGTGGGGTATATGAGCAGAACTCCTGTCACTGCTTCTTCTAGGTGATGTTTCAGAATTGATTGAAACACTTGCTCATAGTATTCAGCAATATCTTTTTTTTCAACATTTGCTTGTATCCTGGCCACTAGAAACATCCTATGAAGGAGGAATTTCTTTAAGTGTAGTCTTTGCTTGTCCTCCTGAACGTGCAAGTAATTGCCACGTGGAACTTGTGGCACTAGCAGTGATTCCAGTGGAAAAACCTTTTTTTTGGCCTTGGGCTCAAAGGTCATGATGAGCCGTATTCTTGATGATTCCAACTTTTAGTATATCACAATATTTACACTATGATGGTATCTCCTTGTGATGGATTCTTATTTCTATTTATTCTGTCAAGGAAAGAAAAGAATAAAAGAGTTAGTTAAATGATACCGAATAGCATAATCTCTTTCTAGTGTTATTGATAAACAGTGCCTTTGAAATATTAAACAAGACTCAAATTATAGAGTTTTAAAAAATTTAACAGTAAAATAACTAGCAAGCATAGCCTAGGAAAAATCTCTTCAAATGTAACATAGTGGTGATTATAGATTGTCCTTTATTTGTTAAATCTTTTACAAATGTTATTTTAATGGTGATTAAATTTCTTTTGTAAATTTTATCAGTCTATAACATTTTTGAAAAAAGATCTGAGGCTTTCTAAGTCCTAATTAGCTTATTTAACTTTTACTCAGGACACTAAAAGTTAATGGTGTTTCTTGGATAATAACAATAAACATTTCAAGTAACAAGTTTTCATTATTTGTTTTTTCTCCTATCAACAAATCTTACAAATACCTGTTTCTGTCCTCTCTCTCTTTTTTTCTTCTTGTTGCCATAAGGGCTTAATAAAAATATTCTGCTACTTTAACTTACTCTTCTTAGAAATCTCCTTTATTTTTTCCAGGCCAGCTTTACATTTCTCTTTTCAAGTACTTCCTTCATTTACCTGTCCTCTAGACCTCGCTTGTTATCCATCATGTTTCCAACTGCCAGTCCTCTGGTGTTCTCAGCTGCCCTGAATTCTGCCAGAACATCAATGGCTTTAAAGGACTAGCACACTCTCTCCAATCTTATTTCTTAATTTAATGAGCATAGTCTGCAGATTTTTCCAAGTCCTTGTTGATCACCAGGAAAAGAATTTTGGGATTCACCATGTAAGCCAAACAAGCAACAGCTTTTTTTTTTTTTTTTTTTTAATTGAAAGCAAAAGTACACTCTCAAAGGGGAGAGTAGGCAGGCTCAAAAAAGAGCCGCTGCACTGGGAGGTAAAGATTTTTGGTGCTTTGAAGTCTTATGAATTGAGGGGAAGACTAGTCAATGCTAAGGGATTGGCTTTTATTAAGAATTTGGGTAGTAATTTGGAGAATTTGGTTCCTTCTCATTTTTATACTTTATATGGTTGTTTTAGGAATGTCATACTGATTTCTGGGTTGGAAAAAATATAAAACCACAACATAAATGATATTATAATTAGCCAAAGTCCACATAAGGCAGCGGTTCTCAACCTGTGGGTTGCAACCCCTTTTTAACAATGAAAATACATTGTAGCATTAGGAAGGTTGAGAACCACTGATAAGGTGACAGAGATACCTCACAGGTGATGCAAGCTGGATCTTTCCTCAAGGTCTCAGCCCTCTGGTTAGCTTCTGCCTGAGGGTTGTTTACTTACCACCTGCACTCAGTCTTCAAACCCCTGTATCCAGTATCAGCCCTTTCTTCTCTCTAAGGAGGGCATATCTCAACAAATGCCTCAGAAACACTGTAGGAGAAATAAATGCTTCTTTTCTGGAATGGTTTATTTTTAGCCAATGTCAGACATAAGTGGACATTTTCTTTTTCTTTACTTTTTTGTTCCTTTTGGTAAATAAAAAGTACAGTTGTAGAACTCCTCTGTTTTACTTATACCAGGGGTCCTCAAACTATGGCCCGCGGGCCACATGCTTTGGTGTGAATTGTATTTGTTCCTGTTTTGTTTTTTACTTAAAAATAAGATATGTGCAATGTGCATAGGAATTTGTTCATAGTATTTTTTTTTTAAACTATAGTCTGGCCCTCCAACGGTCTGGGGGACAGTCAATTGGCCCCCTGTTTAAAAAGTTCGAGGATGCCTGACTTATACTCTTACTTGTACACTAAAAAACTCTAAGAACCTACATGAGTTTGCAGAATGGTGATAGAAGAAAATTTCTACAATAGGATTAAGTTAATTTTTTAATAAAAATTAATACTTTCTGAAAGTTACATTCACATGAACTCTAAACAATAATTGTATACAAGATTAGAAAATACTTTTAATCAATTTTAAAAATTTAAATCTGAGAGTGTATTTCTCCCCCTGAGGTTTGTGTTATCTAAAATAATGATCTAGTTTTAATAATATATAGTGATGGATTATCCAGGAAAATGCTGGCAGAGAGGTCACTTAATATCTCCTTCATTGTATGATACTTAAAAGCTGCCTGTACTTCCATACTGTGACTCACTGCATTACTCCCTAAAACAATGCAATCCTTTCCAAGGTGTTAACCTTGGTGCCAAATCTAGCCATTGCACAGTTTAGGAATTTTCTGACCTTAATTTTATTGCAGAATATAATCATGTTGATTACAACCTCCACTGTGGTCTTTTCCCTTGCCTGGTTTCCATGATATTGTACTTCTCTGGATTTCTTTCCAAACCTCCATTGTGGCCTAGCTTCATTCCTTCTCGCACCCAACTCTGTACAATGCTATGGCTCTGTGCTCACCATGCAGACCTCTCACTGGCTTCCTTGCCCTGTTACCTCAGTACCATCTATATTTCTCTTCTGTGAGGCGAGCTGGGTGGTCCTTGATGCCTCTGGATTGATCACAGAGCTTCCCTGCTGAGCTCAGCTGTGGAGTAGGAGAATGCTTCTCAATCTAATGCTCAAGGCAGACATAACTGGTTAATTGGTATTGATAAAGAAGAAAAAACTGAGTTCTCATTCCAGAAATTTTAGTGACTTGGAGATTACTATTTCCAGTCTTTATGTACAACTCTTTCTCCTTGGAGGTACCTCTGTCCTTCCAATTTAAACTCTTAGCCTCATTAAACATATTTCCCTTAACAAATACCCCACTTGTGGTTCACATTTTTTTTTTCCTCTCAGCTCCCAGGTCAAAATGCTTCATTTTATCGTTTCATGTTTCCTAAAAGTACTATGCCCCAAATCTATTATCTTAATTCTTTTAACTCACTTTGATATGCCTTCTGGGTTCTTGATTCCTATTTTTTCCCTCACAGTCCTACCTCTGTGTTTGGATTATAGCAAGAGTCTTCTAGCCTCTGTACTTCTCTCTGCTCCATAAATTCAACTGAGTATGAAACTATAAGTTCTTATAATATATCTGCTTTATAAGGTTACAAAGATACTGATTTTATAAGGGTCAATCTGTTTACTTAACCACCATAGAATGCTAGGAGAGGAATCAACAGGTTTCTGGCATTTATTTCCAATGATGGATTAATGACGGATTAAGTCAGAGAGAATAGGGGGATAGACAGTGGTGTGGTTTGTTTCTTACCCAATATTGATGCTGATCAGAGTCAGTGGAGATTTTACAAGTACAAACGTAAAAAATTAAAACAATTAAATTGCAACCCAGAATCCCCTTTTCATTTTTCTTTTTTTTGGGACAGAATCACGCTTTGTTGCCCTCAGTAGAATGCCATGACGTCACAGCTCACCACAATCTCAACTCTCCAGCTCAAGTGATTCTCTTGCCTCAGCCTCCCAGGTAGGTAGGACTATAGGTGCCCGCCACAATGCCTGGCTATTTTTAGAGATGGCAGCTTAGGCTGGTCTCAAACTTCTAAGCTCAAGCAATCCACTTGCCTTGGCCTTCCAGAGTGCTAGGATTACAGGCAAGAGCCACTTCTCCTGGCCTCAGGATCTCCTTTTTAGTACATAAAGTTGTAAATTAACCCTTTAAAGATGGTAAGATTCTTCTTCAGGAAACTGCTCTTTACCTATAGCACAATTTCCTCCCAAAGAGCAAAGACTATCTCTCAAGATAAGGCTAACTACGGGATGTATTTTCCTGCCTCAGATCTCTATTGATTCCATTTACACATTTTTTAAATTACAATTATGTTCTTAAAAATAAATAATCAATCCCCAATAAAATAAGAGTGATGTATAGTAAGGTTTGTAACATGGTTTTTAACTCAGCTGGTCAGATTCCTACTATTTTCTTGTGTGCCCTAACTTTTGGGATAAATAATAAGAGCTATTTGATAGTTCTGCTTGTTTTATCTTTGACTTCACTTTCTTCCAGGTCTGAGGAACCCACACCACTTCAACCAAATTACCTTTTAAAGATTTCTATTTTTGCTGGCATTGCAACTGTGATACCATTCCACCCCTCTTATCACTTCTCTTATGATCAATATTTTTTTCTCACTCAGCATCTCGCTAGTGATTATGTGTCTTTTTCCTTTTTTCTTCCTATAACAAAGAGCTCAATGGAGGTCTTTCCTGCACATGTATTTTCTTCTCCTTTTCTTTTATATATTTTGGTTTCTCCAGCATAAGTCTATAGAAGGATAATGATGTTTCTGACCAGATAAGAGTAGAAGCAACATGCAATTTGGATAGTTTTTGATTGATTCATATATCTACTTAAAATTATACACTGTCCTTTCAATGCACATTCAACATTTGAGCATCCCAGTGTCACAATCCTTGTGTTCCATCTATTAAGGGCCATTTACCCTCAGATGATGACTCAAACAGGAGAACTTTTCTGTTTGTCTATCTGGATAAAGAAGCATTTGTGTTATACCACCCAGAGTGATCTGTTTAGAGCAACTATTCAAGTTCAAGTTTAAACAACTGCTAAGTCACAGAACCTGAATAGAAACTATGATTCCAACTCTTCCTTCAGTTATTCTCTTTGTCCACTCTTCTTTTTCAAGTACATCTCCTAATACATGGCACATACTTGTAACTTATAAAACAGTGCACTTACTGTTCCCTAGGCACTTTATTCTGCACAACCACATACTTCTGAATAAAAAAACTCCCAGTGTTGTTTTGTCTTTGAAGCTAGACATAAAAATGATTAAATGCCATTTCTTGAGTATGTACCATGTGCCACGAACTAGATAGCTTTATATGCATAATGTTCACAGCTCTCTATGTACATAGAAATTTTCTCATAATTTATGGAGGAGGGAACTAAAATA
The DNA here is from genome assembly GCA_963574655.1 of Perodicticus potto. Classification (NCBI taxonomy): domain Eukaryota; kingdom Metazoa; phylum Chordata; class Mammalia; order Primates; family Lorisidae; genus Perodicticus; species Perodicticus potto. Next base: position 14,914 of record CAUYRH010141776.1, on the reverse strand, counting down.
TAGAGTCGTTAAGTACTTTTCATACAATTAAAATCTGTTCTTGGCTCAGCGCCTGTAGCTCAGCAGCTAGAGCGCCAGCCTCAAATACTGGAGCTGGCGGGTTTGAACCCAGCCCGGGCCTGCCAAAGAACAATGACAACTACCACCAGAAAATAGCCGGGAGTTGTGGTGGGTGCCTATAGTCCCAGTTACTTGGGACAACTACCACCAGAAAATAGCCAGGAGTTGTGGTGGGTGCCTATAGTCCCAGTTACTTGGGAGACTGAGGCAAGAGAATTGCTTATGCCCAAGTGTTGTGATGTTATGGCACTCTATTGAGGGTGACATAGTGAGACTCTGTCTCCAAAAACCCCCCCAAAACAAAATAAATCTGTTCTCAACACCCTTCCCATTTAGTCTACTGAGGGTTAAATATAAGGTAAAATATCTTCTCTTCCTATCTGTGACTACAATGTTCTTCTTGTCTATGACATGAAAATTCCTCTGGCAAAGGAGAATATCTAATGGTTTAGATAAAGTAACTTAAAAAAAATGTTCTATATCATGTCTGTGAGTCAAGAAAATTTATCTACTATTATTATTTATGAGTACATCTTAGATTTATGAATACTTTGATATGCCAGGTAATATCACAAGCAATGGGAGTAATGTAAACATGGAAAATTCCTGGTCCTGACTTTCAGGAGTTTAGAGTCCTATAACAGTGATGAAATATTCATGAATTTGGGATGTTTTTGAAACAGAGAAGGGCAAAACAATGACTAGCATGCAGATGACATTCAGTGTTTTAGAAACACCATGGGTAACTGTGTTTTCTTGGAAAGCCTCATGCCAGAGTTTGTATTAATATTTGGACATGGCCTTCAGAGAAACCGATTAGGGAGTGGCTTCATGAATGTCTTGCATTCGTTCCTTCAGAATGTGAAGTTATGCATTAACTGAACTTCATTTCCTTTTGGAATACCAGGTCCACTATATTCGTTCACCTGTGTTCATGTATTAGAGAAACAGAACACTTTAAACCACTAACTTGATCTGTGTTTTAACATATCTAAATGATGATACTTAAAGAATTAATAGTATAAGTAAATTACTAACAACTTGAGTAGAGCCTTCTACTAAGAGCACAAATAGTAAAAATAGCATTTAGAAAAACATGCTTGATTTAGACAAGCCAACCAGAGTGAGATTAGTTCTAAGTAATTAGATAATAAAAAATTATCAATAAAGAAAACTATGTTACTTTCCATAGAATTGCCCCTTTTCACCAAAGACTTTATGGAACAGTTTTGGTTATTACTTGTCAAGGAGAGAACAGGCTATAAATAGTTATTCATTTCCAACATTTAACATGTATCTACTTTTTGTAGAACAATGTGCTAGATGCTGTGGAGATATTCTTGTGAATTAGACACCGCATCTGCACACAAAAAATTTAATGTTGTTAGTGGATGGTAAGGGCCCCATGGCTATGTTATATACAGGACTGGAGAAGAGTACTATGATAAAGATACAAACATTAAACAGTGAATGCACAAAATGTTGGAACATTTAAAACTGAGTGGGAGAATGAACATGTTAGCTGGGCATTAATAAGTAGATATAATTTGTGTTTTTGTGTACATGGGTGCACAAAGATGGGGATCAGGGAAGGGAGGGAACAATCTTTGTAAGCTTAAATCAGAGAGAGCAGATGACATATGTTAGAGATGGGAAATGTGGAAAATGACTGTAGTCTGTTTTGTCTACAGCAGTAGTTCCCAAACCATAGCATCTTCAAGTCTGTTAAATTGTAGATTTCTACCCATAAAATGTCTGAGTTAACAGTAGTTTTAAAGTGAGACCAAGGAGTTTGCATTTTTGACAAGTATTCTCCCAGTCTCTACAGATCTCACTTTAAGGAAGAAGAGGCTAACTTTTGGTGGTTTATTTCAAATTGGTTGTCTATTGGAATAAGCTGGTATAGAATTTTTTAAAAGCTAGTTCCTGGTTTTATTCATTAGCCTGGAATGGAATCCTGGTGTCCAAATTTGTTGCACCCTCTCCAGGTGATTTTGAAGCATAGCCAGTAAGTGAATTGCTGGCCTAGGCTGGAAGGTGAATGGAGGGGAGGAGAAGAAAAGGAGAAAAAAATTGGAACCAGTTTGTGGGGGACTTGGAAACCATGTAAGAAGTTTGAAGTTTACTCTGTGGGTAGCAGAGAATCACTAGAATTTTTCAAGTGTCTGTAATCATAACTGTGTTTTAAGTTGCCTGTGAAGTACAGAAGAAATGGAGATTGGAAATACTAGAGGTGCCCAGAGCCCTTTTAAGAATTCTGCAGTGGACAAGTGAGTCCTTTTATCTTCTGCCAGTTGAAGAATAAATTGGTTCAACTTTTCTGAAAACTAACTTGAAAATATGAGTTATAAGATTAAAAATTTTCTACTCCTTGACTAAGTAATGCCTCTTATAGGTCTTATGATAAAGAATTAAAATTACTGATAATCCTTACATGTTAAGATAGTCACTGTAGGAATTCAGAGAAAACTTTGAGAAAAATGAAAGATATATTCATTATTGATTAATATACTGCTCCTTAAATTAGTTTTAAAGGTCATTTTAAAGGCATGAAAAACTAGTTATTCTCTAAAGCAAATAATAAAATATATAGAACTGTTCATAGCATGTGATCCTAATTTTGTTTTTAAAAAGGCATAGAAATTACAGTAGAGAGAAATCTAGCCAAAGGATAAATTTGATGGAATTTGGGGCTGATATTTGTTGTGTATTTTCCAAATTTTCTAAGCATATCTATATTATTGTTCTGATCAGGAAAAAAAATACATTAAAAAATAAGGCTATTTGCAATGGCTTGGTAAAAGGTGATGCTTGTATTGTATCATTCATGAGTTTGGGATGGTCTAGCCCAGTGGTTCTCAACTTTCCTAATGCCGCAACCCTTTAATACACTTCCTGTGGGTCGCGACCCACAGATTGAGAACCGATTGTCTAGCCTAAGATCATGCTGATAGGAAGAACTTGTAAAATGTCATTGTAAAATAATGGATTGCGGACCAAGTTGAACAAGAAGGAACATCACTCAAGGAAGTCTGGGCCTACTTACTAAGAGTCAAGATAGGAAGATACAGAGATGGAAGATGGAACAATTATCAGGACACAGTCTGGGAATCTCAGGTCAGAAAACCTTGCATTTATTGAGAGAAAGGTGGTTCTTCACAGATTTCAGACTTGTTGACAGAGTCTAAGCTTAAGAAATTGTTAGGACTGAAGATGTGTGAACCATCACCAACATAGACAAGACTTGATCCAGTGGATGTAGGAGGTGAGGTATGTAAGGATTTAGAGATGATTCTGTGGGTTTGAATATTAGCCACAGGAGGACTAGGGTTTAAAAAAAATACAGATGGAAAATACAAAAGGGCACCTAGATTTAGGAAGAAAAGTCATTTATATAGATTATCTTGAAGTGGAGTTGCCATGAAAATACCCATGTATAAATATAACCATGAATCAGAAGATCTCACAGGGGTATCCCACCTTTTGGCTTCTCTGGGCCACATTGGAAGAAGCGTTATTTTGGCCACACATTTAATACTCAGACACTAATGAAAGCTGATGAGCATTAAACTCTGTGCATAATTTTTGTCATATCCTTCACCATAGATAAGCAAAATGGGTCTTCATGGGTTGGACACCCTTTATAGAGAAACCTAGACTTGTGATACGATTGTGATAGTCAGCTGAGTTGTGGGTAGATGTGAAACCATGGGAAAGAATGCAGTTATGAGCTACTGAAAGGAAAGAAGAAGGTGGAGAAGCTTATCTTATAAAACACCTAAACTTTTAGGAAGCATATAAAGGCAGTGAAAGATAGTTGGCGAATTAAGAAAATACAGGGTCATGAAGGCCAATTCAGGAGAGAGGTGGGTGGTTGAGGTGAAATTCTAAAGGAAGGTAAAAAATCTTATGGATAGAGTGAGGTGACCCTTTAATATTGGCAATTACAGGTTTTCAGAGAACCCTAAGGGAAATAGTGGTTGAAGAAAGCCAGGTTGCAGTTGTTGAGTGAGTCAGGTAGAGTAAGTGGTCAGAGTAGAACACTCCTGTAGAACACGTGACCGTGAGATAACAAAAGCACTCTGATAATAAATTGCAGAAGAGGAAGATTAGAGAGTATTTATGTCACTGGGAACCTGTGTTTAACTCAATTACAAACTGGCATGATGTTGTTTTTGTTTGTTTCCTAAACTGCCATTGTGTCCAGCCAGGAAAGTGGTATCTGACAATGAAATGCTATATTGTATGCTTTGAAAATATTTTAAGACAGTAACTTCTATACAGATATTTTAGAGACAAAGATTACGCTGAACCCTGAAGTTTTTAAAACTTTTTATCTTTAATTTTTATTGATACAGAATAATTGCACACATTTATGGGATACATGTGATAATTTTGATATAAGCATAAAATTTTTAATAATCAAATCTTGGTAATTGGCATGTCCATTATCTCAATCACTTATCATTTCTTTGACTTAGGAACATTCTAATTCCATTTTTTCTAGTTACTTTGAAATATGTAATAAATTATTGTTAATTATGGTTTACCTTACTATGCTACTAAGCACTAGATCTTATTCCTTTCATCTATCTGTACATTTGCACCCATTATTTTTTCTTTTATATCAATTTATTTTCTGTTTCTTTGGCAGAAAGAAGAGCTCTAAAGATACGTAACTTACTTCTAACTTGTTAGAAATACAACAAATTTTAAGTTAGTTTTTTATGACTTAAAATTTTTATCTAATAATCAAGTTGTTTCACACATCAAAAGGTAATTATGTTTGAAGTAATTATCTTTACAATTTCAGTATGGATACCTGCTCTGGTTCATCTAATGTATCATGCTAAAAGACATTATTACCAAGGTAATATCTACTTTAGTGCTTCCTTTGGCTTAACTTTGAACAATTGTTGCATGAAATGGAAAAAATTGGACTAACGGAAGTTTAGAGTTGGAAGAGGACTTAGCTCCACCTACATAACATATTATTTTTGCAGTTAAGGAAAGCATGGTAGAAAGAGGTTAATTCAAGTTGCTTACTTTATAGCAAAGTTGACAAAAGCATATGTACATGGAATACTGAAACAGTGAGATAATATTTCTCGTGGTTGTACTTTTTAGGATGTATGATAGAAGTTTCAGTGAATAAATTGGTGCTAGAGCGAGTCAAAAAGCAGTTATAAGAATTTTAATTTTGTGATACTCAATAGAGAGCCATTAAATGATTTAAACAAGAATTAATATGATGGGTTCTACATTTAATGGTGAGTAATTTAGGGAAGACAGAAATCCTATAGTCAGAAATGCCCACTAAAATATTCTTATATCTAAAATGTGCAATGAGGATTTAAGTTAGAATTAAGAACTGTAAGAATTATTTATTTTTAAAGTAAAAGTAATATTAATCCAAGTAATTAGGCACATCACTTTTATTTCATTTAACTAGAGCAGCAATATAGTAAAAACAGCTTAGTGAACTATTCTTATGTCTTTGATGCCTAAACAGATTTTCTTTAATTTATACAACAAGACTTTGTTATCCTGGATTCTTTCCAACCTACATTAAATTTAAATCCCTTTGCCTATTCTAATTGAGGGCAACTCCACATTTCTTTAGAAACTAACATCTTCTAAAATTAACAGTTGTGGACAATTCAGAGCCTCATGGGATCCTAAATTTCGCTGTTTTAATATGTGTAACCAGAAGTACAATCATTTTTATGTGAAATATATTTTATGAGGTATATTTTGTGGAGCATTATTTGTGAGAAGCTAATAGGGTGATGAAGCAGAGTGTGTTGGGATGGTGCCTGCTTTGTTTAGGATGGCATATTCCCAGGGGGTTGCAATTACATGATGGCGGCGGGGGAGGGGGAAGGGTATAGGGGTCTGGCCGCCATCACCATCTTTCAGTGCTGGCATCTGCCAGAGATGCATGAAGGCCTCTTTGGTCCAAGACTCACCTGTCCCTATAGTCATTTGTCTTGATGACAGGTACCTCTTAGCTACATAGGTACCACAGTCGGCCTCAAGGAAACCATTTCAATATGGGTACCTGTTCTAGGTGAGTTCCTAGGCAAAGCTACCTTGGGCTCTGAGTACCTTTGTGTGTGGGTAAATAATCACTTTGTGCCTCTTTTAACTTTGAAAAGTTTTAAGTGCCATATTTTACTAAATAGTAGCTGAACTAAGTATAAGGTATTAACTCCTAACCCAGTGATTTAGTTATAAATAATTATGATTTCTTTGTATTTTGTATTCTTGTTGAATGTTTCTCTTTTCATTTGGCTATATCTCTTTCTCTATTCAGTTGTGGAATACCCAGAGGAATCCAACTCGTAATCATATGAGATAAATGAAACTGTTAATTACAAAGGCAAAATTCTCGTAATCATATAATAAGTTTCAGGGTCAAATATTAAGATAGTCTGGATTTCCTTAGAATTATTGACTCTTTTATCCATACAACTTGAGTATAAATTGCAGTTACTGTGATTATATTTGCTCTATAATTTTTATTAGGGATCGTTTGGATTTGCCAGAGGACAATGTTAAGGTTTGATGGGAAGAATAACTTTGTTTTTATCATAAACAAAGCTGGAGATATAAGATAATTTTCATATTTGGCAGGTTTATGAAACACTTAATATCAATATAAGGAAGAAAAATAGTCTGATCTAGTCATTGCTTGATGGGTTAAATGTTTCTTTAACTTCTCAGAATGTTGCACCTATCTACTACAGATGCACAGTCCATATTTATCTCATTGGAGTCTGTGTGTGTGTGTGTGCACATGTCTGAAACTTTTTAATAATAAGCCAGTACCATAGTATGAAGAAAGCATAGTTTGAAACTTTGACTTTTGACCAGACTGAAGGCCAGTTCTGGATCTCAGGCTCACAGGGTTATTGGAGGTGATATTTAATGATTTTCTAGTGGTTAAAGCCAATGGGACAACTTGCGTTCAGTGACTCCTCCTTTGTTGTTGGAAATTTGCCTCTAATAATTTGTTCGTAGATCAAACTAGTTGTATATTTTTCATAAGGTCATCCTCTAAGATCTATGCCTCATAAAAAGAGGGAAATTATTTCTGGTCATGTGATTATATTGGAAACTGAGTGTAGGTTTCTGTCCTCATGTATATCTTCTCTGCCTTTGAAAAGCTGTTTACTTTGTGACTTAAAAAATAAAGAATGGATATATTTTTTGACTGAAGACAACTTTTCACTTCTATACTTTTAAAAAGCTATTCCTTAGGAAAAAATCAAATATTTTCAGGGAAAACTAAAATATAGTCATGCTCTGCAAACTTTTAAAAATTATTATCAGTCTGTGATTGCTGCTTTCTATTTTGAATTACTAATCTGTTTTAAGTGGTATGATTTTATGATTATACTTTATAATGAAGCCATTTTTCTATAATATAATATAAAGCTGAGCAATAAAAGGAACAAAAAGTTTATATTATGAAGAATAAAGTTAAAGAATTTTGTATTGGTAGGGGAATAATAAAGCAAAATAAAATTCAACCATACTGAACAGAGAGCTAGATTAAATCTCGAATGCTTGGCTTTCTGTGAGTAGAAAAGAATGATCTCTCTGAATACTTTATAACCTCTGAGAAGAGAGAGTCTTGCCACAGCAGTGTCTTAGAAATAAAATAAGCATGTCTGAAGCCAGCTTCTATTTATCTTAAATTAATCATTATTTTTCTGAGTAGGCAGATGATAATCCTAGTGCTGGTTGCCAATGTCTTTTTATTCACAGCACAGATAAAACTCTAGAGCTCTCCTATATTGGCAAGAACTATGTAATATGAAGGATCTCAAGCTATAACTCTTCTGTGAGATTTCAGATAACTTTTTGATTTTTTGACATCATTTCAGGATTGAGAATCATTAAATAATTGTATTAATATGAACTCTTGTGCATAATTAAGTCTATTTTACCTTTCTGCCTTCAGGAAGGTATCATATAAGCAAAACATTCTAAATATAAGGCAGTGCGTTTTCTTCTTCACTATGAAATTCTCCGGTCAAAGGAGTACCTTCAACTAAAGTGAGAGAGGCTCCACTAAGCTGCTGAACTCCCTGGGTGCTGTCCGTGTGGGGCGGACAGCAACGAACACCAATGGAAGTTCTGATACAGCTGACCTCAAACGGTTCCACATCAAAGGCCAAGCAATTCAGCTTATACTTAAATATATACTTTTCCCCCATCTTCTGAAAAGTGGACTGGAAAAGTGGTATGGTTCCTAAAAAAAAAAATAGTGCTTATTTTCTATGTTCTGTCAGTAAGTGTTCTATTATCATGTTGGTTGGCACAGAGGGTTGGTTAGAAGGAAGTGAAGTCTACTTACCCCATAAGGTGAGGTTTAACCATCTTACTCCTGCATTATATCTCTGACGTACTACGTATACATGGACATGTAAGTATGTGTCAGTAGAAAGACTTTGGACATTGTGACTGCAAGGTGTGAATTCAACAAAATTATCCCATTTATATAGGAATTATGGTCCTACTGAACAGGAAGAAACTAAAAAGAACTCAGACCTGAATGAAACTATGACTAAATATGTTCGATTTAATTAAATGGTACTATTAGCAGGATGAAAGTTAACCTAAGTTAAAAATTAGGAAAAGGCTATGAAGAGAGCTATATGGCTTACAAAGGTTAAGGACTCAACCTTTGGTAACTTATCAGGTCCTTTTTATAGACAATAAGTAGGGTTCACGGTGACCCTTAGTGATACTGACAAAAATCCAGTCAGCCACTTGGTTAAAATCCCAGGTCAACACACAGCTTCAATTGTCTGGGAAGGTAACCTCAAAGTTGTTTGTAGTGATATGATTTCTTTCATGGATAAAGATCTTTTAGCCTTGGAATATTTATAATTTAAAGTAGAAATATTTAAGAAGAGTAAATTTGGCAGCAAGTTTTTTATATTAAAAAGAGATCTGTGCATACTTGGTATTTTAAGGATTTCTAATGTGTAAGAATCTGCCTCACGAAATAATATGTTAGCTTTTTAATTTCATTTTAAAATGTGTAACTGAGTAACTGATTGAGATGTTATTTTAAATTGAAATCTTATCAAGTTTTATATAGCACTGGAACATTCAAGATTTTTATACATGTATACATAATCTATTATTATGTATCTACTTACCTACTTACAAATTTACCTTAAAATCTAATTGATAGGCCATTTGTAAGGGAATTGCCTTTGAAGGAAGGAATTTTTTTAAACTGGGACAAAAATCAATTGAAATCTATTTATAAGGTACTATTAAAATATACTTGACTAATAATTTGTAAATCAATGGTAAAAATTTTAGGGCAAATTAGGTTTTTAACTTACTTAAAAAATTTAAATACACTTAGTATTAAGTTTTAAAACCAAAATAAACCTATGAATGGACTTACCTATTCACAAAAGCACCTCTCAAGGACATACAACTTTTTACTGACACTATTAGTTTGTCTTCTCCCTCCTCAGAATGTGAGGAGATAGCAGTCAACACTTGCACTTTTTATTTTATCATTTTATTGTATTCTCATATCAAGCCAAAGTCTGTCAACGTAGTTGCCTTTATATGGGTTCAACATCTTCAAGTTTTTGATATAAATTGTTTTTCTCCCTGCCAATTTATATTATCCATATTATTCTGTTGAAATTCAGCATAGCAAAATGTATCTTGGACAAAAGCTGGGCATAGAATAAAGCTCACTGTGTTAAATATCAGAAATTCAGTACAATTTTTCAAGTCATACTCTTTCGTTTTTACACTTTAACTTGGAAATATTCTAAAGATCCATACAAATTTTCTTGTATAGGATCCTTTTTCTATTAAAGATATTAAGTGAGTTATATGATTGTTTTAAATATGTCTATTCCAAGACCCTTAGCAGTGGTCCTACATATATGATTACTTGAATTTGTATATGCTAAAGAAAAATTGTGAATTTGGAGGTTCAGTACAAGAATACTTGAGATGCATAGCTAATGCGCCATGAAGGTAAATAACATTCAGGAAGAAACAAAAGGAATACATTTCTGTAAATATAAAGTTTCTGATTTTAGAGAAAGGTATGTAAAATGATACTTACATTGCTTATGTCCTGGCTATAATATTTTACATGGCCTTCTCTTGATATCAGCTAATTATGATGTCACTAAGTGTGTTGTCTGGAAAACTTTTTGTCAAATATGTTAGACTTTTCATATTTCTGATAAAGAGTGTACATACTTTTATTTATGTTTTCTGAGATCAGACAGCTTTAAAAAGATATACATACGGCTATTAACTACCCAGATTGAATAATGCATGAAAGAATGTAGACTCTTTGGAATAATGCATTTTAATTCTTATAAGACTCGGTTATAGGCAAAATTTATTTTTATTCATTAAAAGGTTTGATGTGTAACCTTTCTAGTCCTAAAATCGTGTAAAACAGTCATTGGCTCTTCTCTTACACACACACACACACACACACACACACACACACACACACACACAGACACAGACACACATTAATAATGATAGCACTTGCTTTTTCCACCTAAAGAGATTATGATGAGATTCAATGGAGGCGACTTAGTTCATTGAAAAAGACCATGGATTCCTTGTAAAGAGGAATTTGAGGTTAAATTTAGCCTCTGCATTTTATTACAATTAGATCCTTAGGCTAAGAATGAAATCTTTTAACCAATTTTCTAATATTTAAAATGGGAATAGATGTCAGTACACACTTAAATGATTATAGAGAGTAAGATAGGATAATGAATATGAAATGCCTATTATAATGTCTGACATTTAGTAAAAGGTAGTATTTTCTCCTTTATTCTACAGAGAGAGTTGTATTTTTTAACTTTTGTTCCCCCTTTCTTTCACGTTTCAAAAAAGAAAAAATGTCAATTTCTTAAATGTAGAAAGGTGAGAAAGGTGTGAACATACAGTAACCCATTTTTCATTCTGAGCTTTTTAGGGGATGGTTTCTGATTATATGGTTGGGAATTAAATTTATGAAATATATTTCTTGGTTTAAAATAATGTGTGTGTATATATATATGTAGTATATATAGATAGTGTATATATATATGCTAATAATATATATAATAAGGGATTATAATAAAATAATATAGTAACATTTTAAAATGCAATATATATGTATATATATGTGTATATATGTGTATATGCACATATATATATGCACACACACATATATATGCACGCAAACAAGTATGTATATTGATTTTTTTTTGTTGTTGGGGAATCATTGAGGGTACAAAAACCAGGTTACACTGCTTGCATTTGTTAGGTAAAGTCTCTCTTATAATTATGTCCTGCCCACAAGGGGTGTGTCACACACCATGACCTCACACCCCTCTTTCTTCTCCCCTGTTCCCCCATCCCCACCATGTACTAGCATCAATTATACTCATATCAGAATTGAGTACATTGGTTTTGGGATTTTGTTATGTGGGCTAGTCTTACTGGAGTTAGGTGATGTCTCAAAGTAGTTTTGATTTGCATTTCTCTGATGATTAAGGATGGAGAGCATTTTTTCATGTGTCTGTAGGCCAGACAGAACTTAGCCCTACTATGAAGCTAATTTATAGCTTTCATATGAAGGGTAAAACACAACTATAGCACAAGAATATGGGGAAAGGGGCAAGGGAGGGGAGGGGAGGGGTGAGGTGGGGGTGGAGGGAGAGTAATTGGTGGGGCCACACCTACGGTGCATCTTAGAAGGGTACAGGCGAACCTTACTAAATGCAGAATACAAATGTTTTCATACAATAACTAAGAAAATGCCAGGAAGGCTATGTTAATCAGTTTGATGAAAATAGTTAAGATTGTATATGAAACCAGCACATTGTACCCCTTGATTGCACTATTGTACACAGCTATGATTTAATAATAAATACAATAAAAAAAAGGAATTGAGCACATTGGATTATTGTTTCTCCAGTCTTGTGATGCTTTACTAAGAAGAATGTGTTCCACCTTCATGCAGGTTAATACCAAAGATGTCAAGTCACCATCTTTTTTAGTGGCTGAATAGCATTCTGTGGTATACATATGTCACAGCCTGCTCAATTGGTGGTCATTTAGATTGTTTCCACTGTTTGGAAATTGTAAATTGAGCTGTAATAAACAGTCTAGAGCAAATGTCTTTATGATAAAATTTTTTTGTTTTTTTTCCTTCTGGGTAAATGCCCACTAATGAGATTGCAGGATCAAATGGGAGGTCTAGTTTGAGTTCTTTGAGGATTCTCCATATTTCCTTCCAAAAAGGGTGTATTAGTTTGCAGTCCCACCAGCAGTGTAAAAGTGTTCCTTTCTTTCCACACCCACACCAGCATGTGCAGCTTTGAGTCTTTGTGATGTGGCCCGTTCTCAGTGGGATTATAGGTGATATCTCAGTGTGGTTTTTATTTGCATTTCTCTGATAATTAGAGATGATGAGCATTTTTTCATATGCTTATTAGCCATTCATCTGTCTTCTTTAGAGAAAGTTCTGTTCATCTCACTTGCCCATAGATATAAGGGATTGTTGGCTCATTTTTTGTTGCTTAATTTGAGTTCTCTATAAATTCTAGTTATCAAGCTTTTGTCCAATTGATAATATGCAAATATCTTTTTCCATTCTGATAGTTGTCTCTTTGCTTTGGTTGTTGTCTCTTTAGCTGTACAGAAGCTATTCAGTTTAATTAAGTCACATTTGTTCATATTTGTTGTTGTTGCAATTGCCACTGGAGTTTTCTTCATAAAGTGTTTCTCCAGGCTTATACCTTCAAGTGTTTTCCTCACTTTTTCTTTGAGGACTTTTATTTTTTATGCCTTAGATTTAGATTTTTTATCCATCGTGAATCAATTTTAGTGAGTGGAGAAAGGTTTGGGTCCAATTTTAGTATTTTATATGTGGTTATTCAGTTCTCCCAGCACCATGTATCAAATAGGGATTCTTTCCCACAGTGTGCGGAAGTTTAGCCAATACAATCGGGCAAGAGAAAGTAATAAAGGGCATCCAAATGGGGGCAAAGGAAGTTAAACTCTCCCTCTTTCCTGACGATATGATCTTATACTTAGAGAACCACAAAGACTCAACCCAAGGACTCTGGGAAGTGATAAAAAAAAATACAGTAATGTCTCAGGATATAAAATCAGTGTCCACAAATCAGTAGCTTTTGTGTATGTCAATAACAAGATATGCTAAGATAAGAAGCTAATCAAAGACACAATTACCTTCACAATAGCTTCAAAGAAAATGAAAATCTAGGAAATATCTAGGAATGTACCTAACGAAAGAGGTGAAGGACCTCTGTAAAGAAAATTAGGAAACCCTAAGAAAAGAAATAGCAGAAGATATTAACAAATGGAAGAACATTCCATTTTCATGGCTGGGAAGAATCAGCATTGTTAAAATGTCTATACTTCCCATAACAATCTACAGATTCAATGTAATCCCCATTAAAATACCAACATCATACTTTTCAGATTTGGAAAAAATAATTCTTCATTTTGTATGGAACCAGAAAAAATACCCATATAGTTAAGGAAATTCTTAGTAATAAAAATAAGGCCAGGGGCATCAGCCTACCACTCTTTAGGCTGTACTTCAAGGCTATAGTGATTTAAACAGCATGGTATTGGCACAAAAATAGAGACATAGACATCTGGAACTGTGAATAGAAAACCATGAGATGAAACTAATATCTTATAGGCCCCTGATCTTTCATAAACCAAAGAAGAATGTATGTTGATTTTTCTATATCTGTGTATATTGAAAATGATCATTTCTTCCTAATACCTCCAATTCTAGCCCATAAACAGAGGGTACATTCTGCATTTCTCTTTTTCCATAGTTTTAATTTCTTTCTTTAGCAATACCACTAAAAAGCTGGAAGCCATCATCCTTCCTATTTGTTTATTCTTTTTTTTTCTTTTTTTAATATTTTTTTATTAAATCATTTGTACATAGATCATACATATGTTTATGCCATTATGGGATTCAATGTGTTGATTATTTGTACAAATTGGAGTGCTTACATGCTACTAATCAACATAGCTTTTACCTCATTTACCCAATTACAGCATTAAGACATTTGTGTTCTACACCTGATAGATCCAATTTGTACTTGTAATATGTTCCATAGGTGTGGTCTCCCTACTGACCCTCCCTCTATCAACCCACCCCCTTCCCTTCTCCTCTCCCTCCCCTTCCCTCCTTTATCCTAGACTGTACTTATGTTTCATTTTTCATATGCTAGTGTGAATGATTCAAAATTGGTTCATAGTAGTACTGAGTACATTGGATTTTTTTTTTTCCATTCCTGAGATACTTTACTAAGAAGAATATTTTCCAGCTCCATCCATGTAAACACAAAAGAGGTAAAGTCTCCATCTTTTTTTAATGCTGCATAGTATTCCATGGTATGCATGTACCACTGTTTATTAATCCATTCATGGGTCGATGGGCACTTAGGCTTCTTCTATGACTTGGCAATTATGAATTGAGCTGCCATGAATAATCTGGTGCAAATATCTTTATTGTCAAGTGATTTTTGGTCCTTTGGATATACACCTAGAAGAGGAATTGCAGGATCAAATGGTAGGTCTATATTTAGATCCCTGAGTATTCTCCAAACTTCCTTGCAAAAGGAACATACTAGCTTACATTCCCACAAGAAGTGCAGAAGTGTTCCCTTTTCTCCACATCCACGCCAACATCTGTAGTACATTGTTTATTCTAACAGTGTCTTGTACATAATCAGTCTCATAAAATGGCTGTCACTTCCCCCTTGTGGGTACCTCCTTCCACCTGGTCACACTCTGGCCT
>CAUYRH010141772.1:0-23962 GCA_963574655.1 Perodicticus potto | reverse complement strand
TATATAGTGATTAAGAAAATGCTATGAGGGCTATCTCTCACAGTATGATCAAAATGTTTCTGATTGTATATGAAGCACATTCTACCCTATGATTGCACCAATGTACACAATTATGATTTAATAAAATTATTAAAAAAAAATCCAGGCTCTAAAATTCTGTTGGATAATTTATAAATATGAAAATATAGGACTATATTTCTGCCTGGTAATGAAGTAGGAGCCAGTTGCAGGTGTCCGCTTCACTAACTGGCAATACTGAGGTACCTGTTGTAATTGAGTTGCCAGTCCAAACCCTAGACTTTCTGGGTTTCTCTGAGTACCTAAATACCTCACGCTCTCTTTTGCCTCTAGAACTTCTTACATATGGTTCTCTCTATGTGGCCCATTCTTACCAAAAACACTGCTCCAACCTGGCCTAACTCTCTGGTTTCAGCTGAGATGCCACTCTCTCCAGAAAGCCTTTGCAGTGTCCCCAGAACTGAGGATAAGTGCTTTTTCTCTGTGCTTTCACAGAAGCCCTGTGCTTCTTGCCTCAAAGCTCTCACTCCTTACTATATAATGTCTCTCTAGTTCATCTGTCTTTTTCTTTTCTGCTTATTTTTTAGTTCATCTGTCTTACCCGTCATTCTGAGTTCCCTGAATGAAGGAAACCACTTCTTATTCACAGCTATGTATCCATGTATCAGACTGGCAAGTGGCAGGTATACAACAAATACTTGTTGACCAAATTAATGTATAAAGATGTAAAACAGCTAGAAGCCAGAAGAGTTATTTAAATAATATTGCCTAAACCTTTGACTTTCTCCTAAGTGGCTGCAACAGAATCTTTGTTTTATTCCTAATTCTATAAGCATAATAATAAAAGAGTAAAATGCAAATTTTAATTAAATTTCTCTTAAAACTGTGGTGCCAAAAAATTAAATTTTGTAATTATTTAAACCATTCCACCAGTTTAAGCTTGAGCTTTATTTCATCCTGCTTGAATTTACTGAAATCCAGAAAAAAGGAATAAAGTGTGATACTATTATATCATCAAGTTACAGGCTCCTGCACATCATTTACACTGCACCATTGTCTTACTGATTTAAAATAAACAGAAAATTATTTCCTTAGAATAAAAGAGTCAATATTACTTTAAAGACCCTTGGAATTTAGCACTAAAAGTTAAAAAGGGGAGGGATGAAGAAGAAAGAAAGAGATTGCGATTCCATATCCACACTGACACAGCCAGCATACTAGGCACTTAGGAAAATCACAAAGATGTAAAAGACAAACTCTGCTCTCAAGGAGCTCGTTGTCTAGAAGAGATGAATGATTCGTGTACACAAGTAAATGTCATAGAAGATATCATATGAGAATTCAGAGAGAAAAAGCTCTTGTAGGTTGGGGAGAGAACTGAAAACCTTGGGTGGTGAAGGTAGTATTTGACCTGGTCTTCCAACAAAATTTAAAATACATACATATGTCCTTCAAGAAATTTCTTGTGAAGTACATTCAACAATATATTTTTGATGTGCAAAATACATTAGAAAGCAATGCTTAAGAAAAAAAGACACCGTATGAAGACCCTAGAAAGCAAAATTTTAAACCCAGCTTTGCCACAAGCTAGTTTGTGACCTTCAGAAGTTTCTTACTCTTTCAAACCCTGAGTTTTCTCATCTGCAAGCTGAGCTGATAATAAATTATGTCTAAAGTCCTTTCTAGTGCTATCATTCAATGAACATCTATATTCTAATTTTTTATGCTGATTAGACTTTTATGGTTAAATGCAATTAGTTTTGCTATGTGCTTCACAATAAATTCAGCCCTTGGAATCCTTCATTATGCACAGAGGTAGTCATGTCTTATTGCTTAGGAGACAAATGAATTGTCAACTTTATTCTGAAGAAAATGATTAGAGATTATGTGTCTGGAGGGGAAGAGTAACTCTTATTCAAAAGTGAGATAATAACTTCAGAATATCTTGAAAAGCCTGTTGAAATGTTCTTTGGAGTCAGATAATTAAAGAAAGAAGATTGCTTGACTAAGTCGCCAGATGCAATGGGAGCAGGCAACGCATATGTCATTAAATAAATGGTATTTCATTAGTCCTGACTAGTTAAGGGGAGAAAAGGAGGAAAGAGCATGCTGTTATATTTTGTTCAGCTTATTGAATTCTGAGGAATCACATTCAATCTATTGAAGGAAAAGATTTTGCTAATGAGTATGATCTGAATTTGCATACTTGTTTACTTAACACTTATTCTTCATAAGTGAGGATATTTGCTTGTAAGCTATATGCCAATAAATGAAATAGCCCACAATCAGAGACGTGGTAAAAACCCATTGGAAAACCCCTATGCAGCTTTATCTACCAGCAATATTTTGCTTAACTTGACTATATACCAGGTATATCCAATGATACTTATGGACAAAGATGGAGTCACTCCCCAAACCTACATCAAATGACTCTTTAGAAGCAAGTCCGTGGACATAACAAATCCTAAAATGATTTGTTATTTTCAAATGTCAGTTGCTTTACTGAAATTTGAGAACACAGAAGAGATTCCCAAACAGTGGGATGCCTAAAGCAATACTGACGCAGTGTCTTTCCTTTGGAGCTACAGTAAAAATACAGCTTTCTCTCTGATCTGTGAAATGAAAACAAGTCAGAGACAGGAGGATGTATACAGCTCAGAGGACACCCATGGGTTGGCTCCCTGCTTATCTAGCCTCAGGCACTGGTTTAGCTGCTTCACAGTGGGTTTGGCATTTGAAGCAGCCAAACAGTCACCAGGGCCCAGGGATAAACAAAAGGTAGGACCGGGACACTTGGGGACTTGATTGTCCTGAAGCTCTCTCAGATGAATTTGTCCATGAGGAAAAAGAAGCAATCCCATTGTTGGATATTTACGCAAAGGAGAAAAAATCATCTTATGAAAAAGACACATGCACTTGAATGTTCATAGTAGCACAACTCACAATTGCAAAGATGTGAAAACCATCCAAGTGCCCATCAATATGTGAGTGGATTAATAAAATGTGGCATATGTATACCATGGAGTACTACTCAGTTACAAAAAAAACCCCTGTGAACCAACACCTTTTGTAAGGTAACAACCTAGATGGAATTGGAGACCCTTCTCGTAAGTATTGCAAGAATGGAAAAACAAGCACCACATGGGCTCACTATTAAATTGGAATGAATTGATCAGCACCCATGTGCACATATGGTAGTAAAACTCAATGGCAAACAAAGAGGTGGGACAGTGCTGCAGCAGAGAAGTGAATTCACACCTCGTGGGTACAGTGCACACTATCTGAGGAATGGGGATACTTACAACTTTGACTCAAACTGTACAAAGCAATTCATGTAACCAAATCATTTGCGCCCCCATAATATTTCGAAATTAAAAAAAAAATCAAACTCACATCAACATGCTATAGTCATCAAAACATTGGCACTGGCTTAAAGAATGACATATAAACCAAGTAGGACATAATGGAGAGCACAGACATAAACCATGTGGATATGGTCAAATGATTTTCAACAAGCAAGACCACACAGTAAGAAAAGGACAGTATTTTCAACTCATGTTGTTGGTAAAGCAGAATCCACATGTGAAAGAATAAAGTGGGATTCTTACCCTGTATAATATACAAAAATTAACCAAAAATGGATTAAAGGCCTAGAATAAGGCTTGAAACTATAAACTAGAAGAAAATACAGAGAAAAATCATAATGACATTTGATTTGGTGATTATTTCTTGAACATGACAGCATAATTCAGGCAACAAAAGAAAACATAGCCAGACAAATGGGACTATGTGAAACTTGAACACTTCTGTAAATCAAAGGATATAATCCATAAAATATGAAATCAGGAGTGTAAAGGCAATGTGAAAAATATTTGCAAATCACTTACTAACCACTGATAAGGGGTTAGTACCCAAGATATACAAATAACTTTTTTAGTCTTACAACAACAAAAAAATAACACCACTAAAAAATGGGCAAAAAAACTTGAATAGACATTTTTCCAAAGAAGATATACAAATAGCAAACAAGTCTGTGAAAAGATGACAAACATTACTAATCATAAGGGAAATGCGAATTAAATTCACGTGCGATATCATCTCACACCCATTAGGATAACACATATCAGAAACAAAAATAACAAGTGTCATTAAGGATGTGGAGAAAGGGCACTTTAGGTGTCAAGATTAAATGGTATAGCCTATATGGAGGAGAATAAAGTGGTTCCTCAAGATTTTAAAAATAGAACTAAAAGTAGACTTCCCATTTGACCCCACAATCCCATTACTAGGTATCTACCCCAAAGGGGGAAGAAAAATCTCTTTACCATAAGGACATTTGCACTCTAATGTTTATAGCAGCTCAACTCACAATTGCAGAGATAATGGAAACAACCCAAGTGCCTATTAATGCATGTTTGGTTAAATAAACTTTGGTATATGTATACCATGGAATACTATTCAGCCATAAAAGAAAATGGGAAATTTTGCATCTTTTGTATTTACTTAGATGGATTTGGAGAACACTCTCCTAAGTAAAGTATCTCAAGAATGGAAAAACAAGCATCCCATGTACTCAGTACTAATCTGAAAATAGTAGCTCAACAACTACAGGCCCACACAAGAGAAAAACACAATTAAATTCGAGAATTTGAGGGGGCTTGGTAAGTTCTCACCTGTCCAGTACAATGTAGAACTCTAAGGCGCACCTCTTGGGTGAAGGACTCAACCACAACTCAGACTTTGGACTTCACCTTACAAATGCAAATAAGTAACCTAATCATATGTACCTTCATATTAACCTGAAATTTAAAAGAAAAAGGTATTTCACATGTTCCAGAAATCCTACTTCTTTTTTTTTCTTTCCATTGCTATTTTTATTTTTATTTTTTGGATTAAAGTTCAATATACCAATATCCATTGTATACCATTAACAATTAGAGAATTAAAGTTAATAGGACAACATGAAATATGAAATACATAGAAATAATTCTCCAGAAATATATTTCTACATGGAAAACTTCTAGTTATTATTGAAAATATAAAAAGACGCATGTCGGCTCAGCGCCTGTGGCTCAATGGGCTAAGGCGCCAGCCACGTACACCTGAGCTGGCGGGTTCGAATCCAGCCCGGGCCCACCAAACAACAATGACTGCTGCAACCAAAAAAATGGCCGGGCGTTGTGGAGGGGCGCCTGTAGTCCCAGCTACTTGGGAAGCAGAGGCAGGAGACTCGCTTGAGCCCAGGAATTGGAGGCTGCTATGAGCTCTGATGCCTCAGCGCTCTATCTAGGGTGACAGTTTGAGGCTCTGTCTCAAAAATAAATAAATAAATAAATAAAAAGACACATGTCTACATATGTTGCAAAATTGTTATTAATGATCTTTTTTTAAACTTGTTTAGATATTCCTTCTGTTATAACTCGGGTTATTGTCTTTCTAGGGATATCGGTATACCACATAGCAAATTTAGTTTGCTCTGGGGGTTCAGAAGGATTGTAGCAAACAGCTGGCCCACAGGGGGGCAGACACATCTGATATTGAGTGTTGTTATATATGCAAGTACCTTCAGGCTTTCCGGTACATTCATAATAAGAGCAAACCAATCACACAATTTTGACAGTTTGTCCAGTTGGGGTTACCTTTTGGATACATTTTTCGCAGCCTTCATCATGTCTTACACCTAAGGTTAAAGAAGGAAGGTGCAAAAGTACAAAGCAAAGAATCAGTAATCAGTCCCATGCCTCTGCTGCCCATCCTCAAGCTTCTGCCATGCATAGACCAGTCATCTCCTGGTGTGAGACTGGGGCAGGGCTGTTGTTTTTTTTCAGGGTAAGACTGTAGGGATGCTCTGGGTGTCATTGGACCTTCCACTCCCCATCGCTGGCTGGTTTCACATGTGAAATCCCACTTCTGACTATATATCCAGAAGAATTTAAAGCAGGATCTCAAATAAATATATGCACTCTCATGTTCATTACGGCATTATTCCCCAAAGTGAAGAAGTAGAAGGAATCCAAATGTTCACTGATGAATGTATGAATAAAGAAAAAGTGTTATATACATATAATTGGGTGTTATCTTACTTTATAAGAGAAGGAAATCCTGTCGCATGCTACAGCATGGATGAACCTTAAGGACATAGTGCTAAATGTATTGAATCAGTTCACAAAAATACAAATACTGTATGAGTCTACTTATATAGCTATCTGACATAGTCAAACTGATAGAAGCAGAAATTACAATTAGTTGAGAGTGGCAAGGAGGAGAGTAGTAAATGGAGATTTAGTGTTCAATGGATACAGAGTTTTAGTTCTGCAAGATGAAGATGTTCTAGTGATCTGTTGCACAATAGTGTGAATATACCTAACATTGCTAAATGTTTAAAAATGGCTAAGATGACAAATTTCATGTTCTATTTTTACAATTAAAAATAAAATAAATGAAGGAAAAATTGAGGCATTCATACAAAAAAGATAGGAAGGAAGCAAGGGAGGGAAGGAAGAAAGGAAAGAAAAAAAGAAAGAAAAGAGAAAGCTAAGGTGAAAAACAGCAGGAGGTAGAGGACCAGAGAGGTCACTCCAGGTCACAATGGCTATGTGGACACAAAACCATGGAAACCACGGTTCACTGGACACAGATGGGTGGGGGCTTTATTTTATATGGGAAGGAGAGTGGCGTGTGAGATTTGGAAATGCGCAGATCTGGACTGAATGCCATGAAGGGTGCGAGTAAGTGAGGTGAAGTATATAGAGTGACTGGCATGCAGGTGACCCTCAGAGAGGGTTAGTTTTCTTCTTTCACACCCTCACCCCAGTCTATCTGTGCAATGGCAACCCTTGCTGATATTTTCCATTTTCACTACATGGTTTAAGAATCCTCTTTCTTGACAATATGTAAAGCAAGTAGAAAAGACAGTATGTGTTTAGTAGATAGCAATGTGTACGTGTGTGTTTTAGGCTTTGCACCTATCTTTTACTGAATGAGGATCATACTTGCTAACTGTATTGTGACTTACTATGTACTAAGCATGGTCTCAAGTGCTGTTCTAGAAATAATCCTTAAACTCAGTCTACAAGGCAGAGGATACTTGATTCTTACTTTATACACAAGGACAGCAGGCATGGAGGGTCAAACAACTTGTTCAAGGTCACTCAGCAAACAGGATTCAAGCAGACAGTGTGGTACCTGAACTCCTCCTTATTTTTAATCCCTCTGCAAGGCTACCTCCCAATATGCACATGTCACTCTTTATTATGTGCATAGCCTCTAGACCTAAGACATTAATCAGGCTAGAATCAATGGAAACACAAAATCATCCAAGCTCATTCACTATCAACTTCAGAGACAAGATTTATCTTTGGGAAAGAGTATTTTGGAGTGATTGCAAATCTTTAATAATGTAGTAAATTGATTGATCCATAGTTCTTGGCATCTCCTGTTTCTTTCATATGCTGGAGTTTTCACAATTGAGCCTCAAGAGAAGGCATAGCTTAACAAATCAAATATTACCTACATATTATCATTACATCATTCCACAAAAGTTTATGTAACTCCTGACATGAACAGAGCTCAAGTTGATCCTTGAGCAGTGCAGGGGTTAGGGATGCCAGCTTATGCCTTTTGTAGTCAAAAATCTGTGTATAACTTTTCACTCCCCCAAAACGTACCTACTAATAGCTACTGCTGACCATAGCCTTCCTGATAACATAAGCAGTTACATATGGATGTAGGTTATATACATTCTAAACTGTATTCTTACAACAAAGTGAGCTGGAGAGAAGAAAATACTGTTAAGAAAATTGTAAGGAAGAGACAATATGTTTACAGCACTGTACTGTATTTATCAACACCCCAACTTTACATCATCTGTTTACAAAAATGAATCATCTGTGTGAAAAGATGGGCGGCTGCAGCTGCGGACTTCAATCTATGGTACATATTAAGCAATTCAACTTCTCTTGTAATGTCATGACTTTTCTTTGCTTCTCAGGAACAATTCCAGCATGGGTTCCATAGTGTTATTCAAGGTTTATGGTATCGCACTAAACACAATAAAAAATATACAAGAATTGCAAGAGATCACATTGGGCTGTGATATGCAATTTACTGGAGAAACAAACTGCTTACATGGAGATGACTAGCATCACATGGTGTTTGAAGGGGATATTTGCAACACTTGAGCTCACTGCCATGGCAACAAGAGGTGGCTATAAAATTATTACAGTTACACAATATGTGCTATAGTTAATTTTATGCAGTTATACTTGAATATTGCATTTTACATTTGTTTACATTTCTCTATAAATGGTACTATGTATAGTCTGTATTTGCATGTGTAAATTTCGATACATTTTAACTTGAAGTACATTGTTTTGGTAATGAATAGCCCCATTTCAGCCAGTCATGAACAGCTAAGCTTCACCCAATCACAGGCAGCCAAATCACCACACCATGCCCAAATATGGCAAATGCCTCTACTTTGCTTCCATGTTTGTCCTGTAACAGCTTGCTGCTCACACTGCTAGGTGGGGCTCCCTGAACCTCTTCTGGCTTCCTTTTTCACTATAGGATTTAATAATTATCTTTC
Source organism: Perodicticus potto (assembly GCA_963574655.1). NCBI lineage: Eukaryota > Metazoa > Chordata > Mammalia > Primates > Lorisidae > Perodicticus > Perodicticus potto. The sequence continues at coordinate 15,357 of CAUYRH010141772.1, read as the reverse complement.
TTGGCAATGTGCAAGCATATAGGAAAGGCAGTATATGTTTAATAGGTAGTATTCTTTTTAGGCTTTTCAACCTACTTTTTACTAATTGGTGAAAATACTTGCTAACTTTATTGTGACTTGTGAGTACTGACCAATTCATGAATTGTCCTGTGCTCAGATAAACTGTTAAATATTGTGCATGAAGTTTTTCTTTTAACAACAAGTAGGGAATGGAAATAAATAGGAAATTAGACTTTGACTGAAAAACTGAGAAAAACTTGAAAATTATTACAGTGAATATGGTAAAGAAAGTAAAATTAAGTAGCCCTAGCTCACTATTATTTTTTATTCAGTTCAGCACAGGAGACATTTACCAATAAATAAATGGAAAGGAAAGGTTAATTTATTTAAGAAAACCATCTTTAAGCAGTCTCAAGCACATTAGAAATCTCATTTACTCGTAACAACAGATATTCTGGTTAACAGATATTTGATAGTAATATTAAAGTTCCTATATTTTAGGTCCCTTTCTGACCTGTTTTTGTTTACTTGGAGTTTCCCTTTTACACAGAATCACACTGGAGGAGTAAGTGGCTATCCCTCTGGCCATGGCCAATTGTATCAACACATGGGTTCAGTTGAATCAATCAAGTTCTCCTTTTGGGCATTTGAAATAAAGACACAGATACGATATTTAGATATTATTGGATTTGGTCCAATGACAGAATCAAGAAAACAAGAAAGCAGAGGACCTAAAGTTGGAGAAAAAAGCAAATGCACCCAAAAGCTCAGGGATAAGAGATCAGTCAGAGTCTGCAGAGACCCAAGAGTTCTTGAATTCATAGTTTCAGTTCCTATGTGACCTGTTTGAGGAAACAAGAAATTCAACCTCATAATTTTAAAAAATAACATTTGGCCATTTCTAAGAATTGTATTGCCCAAAGGAAGCAGAACATTGTTCTCTGAGGTACAAAGATCCATGGGATGTTCAGGTAGAGGAAAAGAGAACATATGTTACTCAGCTCAGATGGGAAGGGTAGACCTTAAAGCCATATGTTAGCATGTCTAAAGGGCTATTTAGAAAAGATGGCAATGACTGTCATTTAAACATTATAGATCTATCACTGTGTTGAGAATTTTAGTTTCTCAAACTTCTTACATGGAGTGCCATTTTATGATGGATAGATTATTTACCTAGCTATACCTGGTTACTAGTCTTTAGATGTTCAATACGATCATCTCTTGTAATCTTTCCCTACTTTCATTACAGTCTTAGTTGGGTTCTCCCAGAAGTAGACCTGAAATAGGATTTGAGTGCAAGTAGTTTGGGAAATGTTCCAAAGAAGCATTGACAGATAAGTGGAAAGTTGAATCAGGAAGGAAAGAAAGCCACTGCAGTGTGTGGATGAGATGGTTACTGGGGCACAATCCTTCTGGGGGCCTCTAGGAATGCCTCAGAATTGCCCCACCAGAGCAATGAGGAACTGGGTGTTTATCCACCAGCTCCTATGATTCATTGTTTAAGGCTTCTCTACAGGGACAGTTAACTTTCCAACACTTCTGTCCTGTCCAGTGGGGGCCTGACTTGATCTGATGACCAGAGATAGCCCTTGGGTGGACTTTTATTAAGAAGCCATCGACATGTAAGATCAGTAAATGCTGAGGAAATGCGGATCGGGCACTGAAGGCATCTGCTAAGTCCCTCCTTGTCCCTTGACTTACATTAGAGTGAGTCCCTCTTTGCAACCAAGCGGTCTCTTAGTAGAACAGTCCCCCTAGAAAAGCTTTGGCAGCAGAGTTTAATTCATGGTATTTCTTTAAAGGAATAAATCTTCCCTTCAAAAAAAGTATTTTTCATTCATTCTAACTGGGCTTCCCCCTCCAAAGCCCCCACTATTTGAATTAGTATTATTTTATTGCATTACTGAAAGTTGATTCTACATTGTAAAAATCTCAATAGAAAGTTACAGGAAGGGAACTGAAATTGGACTTAAATCTAATGGGCCTGACAGTTCCCTTCAGTAGAAAAGTCCCCTTTCATTAATTATTTATAGGCTAGTGACAGGACGGTATCATGAATTAGAATAGCTATACAGGCCATCCATCTCCCAAACTAAGAATTAATGACAAAGCAAGACCAGACAGAGATGACTAGACACGTGATATGCATAGTCTCTTAATATTTACTATAAAAAAATGGGAGAGGAATCAAAGTCAATGAGGAAAACAAAGTTTATTTTCCCATTTTGAAAAATGGAACTGACTACAAAGGCCAAGTCTCAATCATCGATAATTTTTAATCCTCCTCAGCATTCAGAATGCAACCTGTCACTTTACACTGCCATGTATTATTAAAGGAACATGTTAATCTGACTCCTGAATCGGGGGATAGACTTTATAAGTTATAGAGTAGTGATATAATTCAAGACCATGCAGGAGAAAGGATAGGAATTATCAGTGAATAGGAGAAAGAGTGGATGGTCCATTTCTTCTGACCTTGGCTTATTTTTTCTTCTATAGTTAGTAACAGGGTTTGAATCCATCTACCTTCAAGTGGCCCTGGAAAAATACCTTTTACATTCTTTTGTCAAGAGACTTTTCACAAAATAATTGTCTAACCTGTCCTTCAGTGTTAGATTTTAGAGTGCTACATTCTCTAGGCTTTAAATACAGCAGACCTTGTTCGTGTTGCTCATCACTCTGTCCTAGGGGCTGGCCCAGTGTTTGTAACTAAGGGCACAATGGTATGTTTGTTTACCAAATCAATGAATGACTAGTGCTAACCCTCCAATCTAGGGGAATTGTAGTTGCAGCAAAGTTAAACAATGCTAAAGAATGAGGCTTCCATAGAATCTTTTGAGAACTAATTATGTTACACTGTTTTAATTCTCTTGTTTAAAATCTTTGAGCGTCTGAGGATTGAAAAAGACCTCAGTATGCAGTAGACTTTTGTGGATAAAGTGCTAGGCATGAATTCAGGGGCTTAGGGCACTAGAATAAATTCTGCCTCTAATTATATGGGTAATTTTAGATGCCTCACTTCTCTATTGCTACTTCAGCTTTGTTACCATTGATCTTTCCAGTTTTATTATTCCAAACTGTGTGTCATCCAATCCACCCCTTCTCACCATTCTAGGTTGGAAGAGTCAGAATCATGAATTGTAGCAATGATCAAGATATAAAAGTCCCGGTGCTCAAAAGGTTACCCCTGACCTAACTACCACACTACTGAACTGAAAGATGTTTCCTCTGGTTCTTGCCTTATTCCGTGAAATGACCTGCAGTGAGGTCTTCTGACATATGGGAACTGAAGACTCACCTTGTTGGCCATTTCTTTCTTGAGAGACACACTAGAGAGACGCACATACTAGTCCAAGTTTATAGGAATAATTTCATGAAGAAAATGGCAATAAACAAATAGATTAAATGTTTTTCTGAGGGGAGAGAAAGCATCACTGATGAAGAGAAGTCAGGTTGGCCAGGTTGTAGAGGAAAAGGCTTCTGGTGGTTTAGACCTCACCTTGCTCTCTTCAGTCTCAAGGCTTCTGATCACTGCTCCCAAACTGGTGAAAGGGATGCTCTAGCTAAGTTAGCCCACCAGTAATTGCTTAACACCTTGAATGCTAGAAGTGGAAGAGAAACACTAATTTCCAAACTTTGAGCAGGTCATCTCTTTTTCTGAAAGCTGGGTTTTGGGTTTGCCTTTGGGAGCCTGTGGGGACTTTGGCAGGGGAGGAGGAAAGGAAAGGGTGGGATTGGATCATGTTCAGAACTTTCAGTTTTAACAGGCAAAAACCATTGTCATGGCGCATTTTGAAACTGGAAAAGGATAATTTTTGTTGCATCACAATAGAAAATTTTGTCTACTGTGAAAAATTGGCAGAGACATAGCTCAAATATGCTTCCTTTACTTTTTTTTTTAAGGAATGGACTTTATGTTTAGAGCAATTTTAGGTTCACAGCAAAATTGAAGGGAGGGTACAGAGATTTCCTACCTCCTCCTCTGCCCCCACACATACATTCCCACCCTTGTTATCAGTATCACCCATCAGAGTGGACCATTCTTTACAATGGGTGAGCCTACATTGATACATCATTATCACCCAAAGTCCATCGTTTAGTTTATTCTTGGTGTTGTGTATGAAGTCTGACAATCAATTTTTCAAACTTGCCACCATGTTCTTACACTGGCAGCACTGTACCAACACCTGAGCAAGGTTTCATAACCTCAGTATATCAGTGTCTCACAGCTGTGTTTGTGTTGACTTGTGGTGGTGTCTTGCTGAATGATGTTCATTATTGTTGTGTGTTTTCGTGTTTCGTCATGAGCCTGAATTAGAGCAATGAACAAACATTGAATTTCTTGTTAAACTTGGCAGGAGTAGAAGTGAAATCAGGCACATACTAGTCCAAGTTTATAGGAATAATTTCATGAAGAAAATGGCAATAAACAAATAGATTAAATGTTTTTCTGAGGGGAGAGAAAGCATCACTGATGAAGAGAAGTCAGGTTGGCCAGTAACAAGCAGAACTAAAGAAAAATTGCAAAAAATTCGTTGAATTATGTGTCATTGGCTGACTGTGAGAAGCATAGCAGACCAAGTAAATGTCAATAGATAAATAGGGAAATCTTAACTGAAAATCCTGGCCAACAATTCATGGCTCTTGCACCACAATAATGTACCATTCACATGGCACTGTCTTTAAGGGAGTTTTTAGCCAGTAGACAAATAACTGTATTGGAGCAACCTTCCCATTCACCTGATCTGGCCTCCAGTGACCTTTTTCTTTACCTAAAAATAAAAGAAGTATTGAAAAGGAGGCATTTTGATGACATTTAGGACATCAAGGGTAAGAAGACAACAGCTCCAATGGCCATTCCAGAAAAAGCATTCCAAAATTGCTTTGAAGGGTAGACTGGGCACTGACATTGGTGCACAGCTTCCCACGGGGAGTACTTTGAAGGTGATTGCAGTGATATTTAGTGATGAGGTATGTAGCACATTTTCTAAGATGAGTTTGCAAACTTAATTGTCAGACCTTTGTATAACATATACATAAAACATGTACGTGACATGTATCCATCATTACAGTATTATACAGAATAATTTCTCTGCCCTAGAAGTCCTGTATGCATTGCCTATTAATACCTCCTCCCCTTTAGCCCCAGCCACCCACTGATCTTATTTTCCTAACATCACAGAGGTAGAATTATACAGTATGCATAATATTCAGACTGACTTCTTTCACTTAGTAATATGCATTAAGTTTTCTTCATGTCTTTTTATAGCTTGATAGCTCATTTGTTTTTTATCACTGAATAACATTCTATTATCTGGATATACCATAGTTTATTTATCCACTCACCTACTGTAGGGCATCTTGGTTGCTTCCAAGTTTTGGCAATTTTAAATGATGCTGTTTATAAACATCTGTATTCAGTGTTTTGTTTCTACATAAGTTTTTAATTCCTTTGGGTAAAATACCAAGGAGTGCAATTGCTGGATCATATAATAAGAGTAATTTTAATTCTATAAGAAGCTGAAAACTATCTTCCAAAGTACCTGTATCATTTTATATTTCCATCAGCAATGTACATGAGTTTAATTAAAATTTTGATTAATGATAGTATGATATATCTTTCTCCATGCATTTACTTTTAATTTATGTGTGCTTTTATATTTAAAATAAATTTCTTGTAAACAACATATAGTGGGTCTTGTTTTTTGATCCATTACAACAAGCAGTTCTCAACCTGTGGGTCACGACCCCTTTGGGGGTCGAACGACCCTTTCACAGGGGTCGCCTAAATGCATCCTGCATATTTACATTACAATTCATAACAGTAGCAAAATTACAGTTATGAAGTAGCAACAAAAATAATTCTATGGCTGGGGGTCACCACAACATGAGGAACTGTATTAAAGGGTGATGGCATTAGGAAGGTTGAGAACTACTGCTGATTATAATGATCTGGCTTTTAATTGGTGTATTTAGACCAATGCCATTTAGTTTTTACTGATATAGTTGGATTATTCTCTGCTATATTTGTAATTGTTTTCTTTGCCTTTCTTCATTATTTCTGTTTTTGTCTTCTACTCTTCTTCTGCCTTTTGTGGTCTTAATTGAGCATTTAAAATAATTCTATTTTCTCTCCTTTTATTATTTTTTTTTGAGACAGAGTCTCACTATGTTGCCCTAGGTAGAGTGCTGTGGAATCACTGCTCACAGCAACCTCCAACTCTTGGGCTTAAGTGATTCTCTTGCCTCAGCCTCCCGAGTAGCTGGGACTACAGGTACCCACCACACCTGGCTATTTTTTTGTTGTAGTTGTCATTGTTGTTTGGCAGGGCTGGGCCGGGTTCGAACCCACCAGCCTCAGTGTATATGGCTGGCACCCTAACCACTTAGCTACAGGCACTGAGCCTTTCTCTCATTTTAAAGAAAATATTAGTTATGCTTATTTTTATACTGTTTGTGGGATTGCCCTAAAGTTTGACATATACATTTATAACTAATCCAAGTGCCTATTGAAATAACACGTTCCACTTCATGATAATTTTCCCTATAATTAAAAAAAATCCTAACTTCTACCTTCTGTCTCTTATATCATTGTTGTCGTTTGCTTTCCTTATGCAGGAGCATACACACATATGTGCAGGTAGATGCATATATATAAACACATAGGTAAAATAATATACAATGTTGCTGTAATTATTTTGTGCAAAGTATTATGTGTCATATCAAGTTTGATTAAGATACATACACCTTTTTTTTTTTTTACTTTCAGTTATTCCTTCTCCAGTGCCCCCCCCTTTTTTTTTTCTTTTGAGACAGAGCCTCAAGCTGTCACCCTGGATAGAGTGCCATGGCATCAGAGCTCACAGCAACTTCCAATTCCTGGGCTCAAGCAAGCCTTCTGCTTCTGCCTCTGCCTCCCAAGTAGCTGGGACTACAGGCGCCCACCACAACGCCTGGCCATTTTTTGGTTGCAGCCGTCATTGTTGTTTGGCAGCCGGGGCTGGATTCGAACCCGCCAGCTCAGGTGTACGTGGCTGGCGCCTTAGCCCACTGAGTCACAGGCACCGAGCCTCCTGTGCTTTTCTTTATGTAGATCTGAGTTTCTACTCTATATTATTTTCCTTCTCTCTTAAGAACTTCTCTTGAATGTTTCTTGCAAGGCAGGTCCACTGGCAACAAACTCCTTCAATTATTGTTTGAGACTTTATTTCATAATTTTTGGCATAAATTTATAGGGTATAAGTGTCATTTTATTACATGGGTATGTTGTGAAGTGGTGAAGTCAGAGCTTTTAACTTATCATCACCCAAATAGTGTATATTGTCTCCATTACTTTTGAAGGATAAGGTCACAGGATGCAGAATTCTAGGCTAGAATTAAAAAAAAATCTCAATGTTTTTTATATTTAACTCCACGCTCTTCTTGTTTGCATGGTTTCTAGAAGAAAGTTGGATGTAATTCTTACCTTTGCTCCCCCATAGGAGCTCTTCCTCTTCTTGCTTCTTTCAAGAGGTTTTTTTTTATTTGATTTTCTGCAATTTGAATATAATGTGTCTAGAAGTAATTTTTTTCCCCCAAAACTTATCCAGCTTTATGCTTTTTGAAGCCTGGATCTTCGGTTTAATGTCTGACATTAATTTGGGAGAATTTTCAATCATTGTCACTTCACATCCCCTTAGTCCTTCATATCCATGGATTCTACCTCTGCAGATTCAACCAACTGCAGGTTGAAAACATTTGGGGAAAAAAAGTAGAAAATAATAACAAAATAAAAAATATTATCATGATATAGCATAACATCTATTGGCATAGCATGTACACTGTAATAGTTATTATAAGTAATGTAGAGATGATTTAAAGCAAACAGGAGGATGGGAGTAGGTTACATGCAAATTGTGTATCAGGGCCTTGGGCATCTGTGAATTTTGGTATCCGGAATGATCCTCCCAGGGACACTAAGGATGACCATGGTGCTTCTGCTGCTTTCTCTCTTTTTTTTTCCTTCTGATATTTCAGTTACACATAAGTTACATATTTTATAGTTGTCTCATAATCCTGAGTATTTTGTTCTGCTTTTTTCAGGCTTTTGGGGGCCTGCTTTTCAGGGTTTTGTTTTTTGTTTGTTTGTTTTGTTTTTTGTTTTTGAGGCAGAGTCTCATTTTGTTGACCTCTGTAGAGTGCTATGTGTCACAGCTCACAGCAACCTCAGATTCTTGGGCTCAAGCCATTCTGTTGCCTCAGCCTCCCGAGTAGCAGGGACTACAGGTGCCTGCCACAATGCCCAGGTATTTTGTAGAGATGGGGTCTCACTCTTGCTCAGGGTGGTCTGGACCTCCTGAACTCAAGCAACTCACCTGCCTCCACCTCCCAGACTGCTAGGATGACAGAGGTGAGTCACTGCAGCCTGCCCTGTTTTTCAGTTTTAAAAGTTTCCATTAAGATATCCTCAAATTCAATTATTCTTTCTTCACCCCTGTCCAGCCCATCAACTTTCAGGCTGCACTAATTTTTCTGTTAGTGTGTTAATACCTAGCATTTCTTTTTGACTCAGAGTTTCCATCTCTCTACTTATGTTGCCCATCTGTTCTTGCACACTCTTTACTTTATCCATTAGAGCCCCTTGCATACTAATTACAGCTGTTTTAAATTCCCCATATGATGACTACAAAATCTCTGCCATATCTGACTCTAGTTATGATGTTTACTGTTTCTTCAAACTGTATTTTTTGCCTTTTAGTATGACTGACAATTTTTTCCTAATAGCAGGTTATAATGGTCTAGCTAGACATTGGTAAATAGGTAACTACCACTGTTAGTGGTGTGGTCATAAGGTGTAGGGAGGGGAAGTGTGCTGTGGCATCGGACAGTCAGTCTTTTTTATTTTTTTATAAATACATGGACAGTCAGTCTTATGATCAGGTCTTGATCTTTCAGTGGGCCTGTGAGTCTGGACTGTGAGCGTCACCAGTGCCTCCCAGCCCACCCCTGCCTCCTCAGGTGGGATGCGATGGCCACTGTGGACTGGGATTGGGCATTAATTTTTTCCTAGGTTAGTTAGATTCTAAAAATCCCCAACAGTTTAGGCTCTGGCAAAATAGTTTCTCTTTTGGGCAGGCATTGTTAAGAAGATTTGCATTCCCTGACTTATTTTAAAATAATTATCTTTCTTCTCTTCCTACTAGAAGCAACAGGGATTTTTCTCTGATATTCACTGTAAGTACCCAATTAAGTTCCTGGAGGTAAAAGCAAAAAAGTGTGGGGTTCCCCTTATGACTGAGTCCCATTGGAGTTTTTACCTCTCAGACTTATGTACACGGAGCCATTGGCAATTTGTCAATTGCAGTTCAGGCTTTCCTATCCCAGTGTTGGTCTCCCCAGAGGTTTTTTGCTCCTGAGTTTCTGCTCCTGTAAGTTGCAATTCTCTGTACTCACCTATTAGTCTCTTCTGGGGGCAGCAGTTTGCCCTGTGATCTCATATCTCTGATGAATCTAAGAAAGGTTACTGATTTTTTTTTTAAGTTACTTTAATTTTTTACTTGTTAGGATGGAGTGGCAACTTTCAAGCTTCTTACGTGTTGGATGGACACTAGAAGTTTCCTTCCCTTATATTTAATTCCCTATCTGCAGAGCCCAGAGATTTGGTTTCTGGGGAGAAGAGGTGCAGTTTAAGTCACTGATGTTCAAAGTAGAGGAGCCGGTCTCTGCAATGCGGCAATGTGCCTGGCTGTAAGCAGAGAGATTCTTAGTAGAGAATTTTATGACGAGGACCTTAGACCTATAATTTCATGTCTATCTTGAAGTCTTTTCCCCTTATGATTTCTTGACTTATTCCCAAGACTTCATTACATTTTTCTAAACATCGTAGCCCATTATTTTTTGTGCTTTGGGGGATTAAGGAATGGACCAGTATCCATGTTTGGAAAAAGGATGCTGCATGTGTTCTTGAGCACTGCTGAAGTTCAGGTAGGGGGTGCAATTTCTACACACCATGATGTGAATGGAAACCTCTGAATTTGCAAAAAGCCACAGGTAACAAGCAACTAGGATAGGAATGCAGCATTGGAATACAAGAGGAAAAAATTCTCAAAATACCTTGGGTAAAACATTAGGAAAAAGAAACTGGATTTCCAGAGGCCAAGTGGGATGAGGCTTCAGACTCATGCCATTGGGCATTGAAGGAGAAAATATGTGGCCACCAAAGGCTAAAAAAGTTGGGGTAGCTTGATTACACTTGTCTGCTCTCCTCAACCCTTCTCCTGGCCTCCATTTCTCCTTATCACAGCTCCTCCCACACCCCTACAGGCTGGTGGCCCCTACCTCAGCTCTCTCCCCTCAGACCAGCTCTCCGAGACACTGTGCTCTCTTAGTGAGGCTTTGGAAAAATTTTCACACAGCTTTCCTTTCTCTTCCCAAGAATCATAATAGCCACGGCTATTTTGCTCATAATTTGATGTCAAAGTAGGAGCTAAGAGTGCTAAACTGACAATAAAATTCAGAAGTTCAGTCTCATTCGAGAACGCTATATTCCAACCCAATATGGGTTTCGTCTCTGACTATGTGGTAGAACACTCAGGGATAAAAGCACTGTCAGGTTTCTCAGAGGAGTTGTTCCGATGAAGTGATGAGCTGATAAAGGCACTCAGGAGCCGTCTTCCCAGACCCAAAGCATCACTGGGGTCTGCAGAAAGGCAGGCCAGGAGCACCCACTGGCCTCAGGAACACGGAGTATTTGTTACACATCAGTTCTAGGCCGTTCCCGCCACGGATCATCAGAAATCCTTCTTGACAGCTGTTATCCTCAGCGCTCTCATTTTGCTCCATCACCAAGTCCTAGCAGTTTTTTTATTTAACATCTCATGCATCTCTTCCTTTGAATTTGCTCCCCATCTTGTCTACCACCAACACGTTGGCCTACTGAGCATTAACCTTTTAACAGTTCTCCTCCATTCACACCCACCCCCTCTGACCCAGTGGGGGGTCTTCCTAATGCCATGAGCCTTTAATACAGTTCCTGTGGGTCACGACAGGAGGCCAACGTGTTGGTGGTAGACAAGATGGTGGAGCACATCCAGTTGAGAACTGCTGTCAGAAGTGAGAAAGGTCATTCTGAAAAACAAGCCCGGTTATGGCACCTCCTACAGAGAGCACTTCAGTGGCTCACCGGGGTTCTTGCGCCCAACACCAAAATTCTTATGGCAGACAACAAGGCTCTAAATGATCTGTCCTCACCCACTCCTCGCTCACCATGTGTCTCAGTTCCTACATTCCTGTCTGACCCACACTGCTTCGATTCCTTGTTTGTTCCATGTCTCCTCCTGCCACACGGTATTTGCATGTGCTGCTCCCGCTTCACACAGAACCTCCTTGTGATTGCCACACAGAACGCTCATCCTCAGGAAGCTTCCCCTACTGTCCCCACGAGGTGAGCTCCACTGCCCACCCAGGGCGCATATTCACACTCAGGACTGCCTTGCTTCTTAGTAGCATGTCACACAACTGCAATTGTTGAATTTTTATTAATATCAGAACGTTACCTGGATACAATTCGGGTACATGTTTTATGGTAATGTAACACATATGAAAATGTCATATTTGAAAATTCAGCCCTCTGAATGTTCACACGATCAACATACCCATGCAACCAGGGCTCAGATCAGGAAACAGACTGTTCCCAGCTTTTCCTGGGACTATGCCTCCTCCTGAGGGTTGTGGCCACTATTTTGATTTCTGACACGTAAGTGCATTTTTGCTTTTAAAAACTCCTACAATTCATGTAAAGCATGAATCCCTCAGTCTCCTTCTCACAGGGAGTTGGGTGTGAATCTTCTTATTTGTTTTTTTGATACATGTACATACACAGAAATGATACATGGGTGGAAATGTTTGGTTTTGCTTTCTCATCACATTGTCATTTTGCATTTATTTGTGTGGCAATTTCCTGCCTCTGCCACTATACTATAACCTCCATGAGAACCAAGCCAACAGTGATATTGCTCCTCATTTTCTCCCCAGCACCCAGCACAGGCCTGGCACGCCTTGTGCACGCACTCCATAAACGTGGTAAATACACAAAGGAATATGCCGGGCTGAGGGAGTGACCAAGGCAGGCATGCTCACTGCCCCCGTGCTCTTCGGCTTGTAGAGTGTGATTGATCGGAAATTTGTCATCAAGCCTCTCTTTAGGACTGTCCTACATCCACAGTCCTTGTCCTTCCTCTCAGAGATGCCCCACACTTCAGAGAGCTCTGCTTTACTGACACATTGGTCCTGCCCTAAGAAGGGGCCTCTGCTCAACTTCTTGATGCCTCCCTCCCACTTTCACTGGGCTCAGCCCCTCTTCGAGATATCCCCAGGTATAAAAATATGGGGGAAGATCATTCCTCTGCCTTCATCCTATAAAACTCAACATGTCTCCTAGAATTAGCCAATATGGCAAACGTGGTGGAAAGGGCTTTGTGCTTGGGGGTCAGGAGACATGGGTTCAAGTCCTAATGCTTTCACTTTCTGGGCCAGCATCATTCTACCTGTCTGGCTCTAAGTTTCTGTATCTATTAAAGGAAGGGGCTAGACTGACAAAAGCTCTAAAATTCCTTTTAGCTCTAATATTCTGCAATTTTTATGATGGAAGATACCAATGTGTAAGTGCAGACAGCTCATCTTTCCACCGATGGCTTAAGTCCCAGTGATGATTTATTTCCCCCATGGGAAGTTTAACACTTCTGAAGCTCTGTTTGGTTTCTTTATTACACAGGTCAGTCTCACCCCATACCTCTATGTCAATAAGACATACTGCAAATAGCAATGGTGGAAGGTAGATAAACAGTTCTTTAGGAAGGCTGACATGGATGATCAATACTATCCTTGTAAAAATGCCAGCAAGTTTGGGTGTTTTCTTTTAAAAAAACCTCTTCTTTTAGAAAATTGTCTTTTGAAACTCTATGACCTGATTTTCAGGGAAGGACTGCTTATAAAGTCTGAGATTTCTTGCCAAGGTAGCGAGTTTTTAACTCCCACTCGATGATTAAAGACTAAAGCAAAAGAAAAACAACTAGAACCTCACATCCTTACTGATTGGATCATGCTGGGTTGAGATACAGAAACTAAACGTCTGTCTGAGGTACAGGCCAGTCAGTCAGCAAACGTTTGGGATCAGCAGGCCAAGGGGACCCAGACTTCATACTCAGGCCATTTGGTATGTGGCAATGCAAGGTCCCCCTGTTCGGAGTCATTCCAGTAGGCCTGGGGCTGCTTCAGTTTTAGTGATGAGGGATGACTCCCTCCTCGTAATGGCTTGGTCTCAAAAATCCTGACTCTCTGAGATAGCAAGGAATCTCCAGACTTTGGGGACTGAGAACATGGGTTGTTATAAGCTTCTCTGGGCCATTTTGAAGTTCATTTCTAAATCACTTTCTAATTTCATTCCACCAGAAGTACTCCAGTGAAATATTATTGACCCCATTTTACAAAGGAGGAAATATAAGCCTCTTGTCTAATGTCACACGACTAGGGCAGAGTGGAATTAGGTTTCAATTCATGTCTTAGGACTCTAAGGCTCCTAATGTCAGTTATATTAAAAAGAGCTTCCAGGGAAAACAGCCTCCCCTTTCCCGATAAGGGAAATAATACCTTTCTCTTATTACGGGAAAAGTCTAGAGTATATTGTAAAATCTGTCATTCAGGCTGGGCAGAGTAATTGCTAACTTCACTCTGCCGCCCAATTCCCCTTATCCATCACTGGGCAGGAATGGAGCTAGTTTGGTACCCCTGGGAGGTGCCGAATCTTCAGGCTCCTGTGGGCTCTCCTCAAGACAGGAAACACATCATGAAAACAATTCTTCTGACCCTTCTTCAAGACAAAGAAAGTTATGAAGTTAGAAAACCCTGGATTTGAGGGAAGCTGAGCATGAGGCAGAGGCCCACCTGGAAGCAGATTGGGGGAAGGAGCTCAGGGAAGAAGAAAGATTGAGAAGCAGATTTCAGCGGTGGCAGGGGTTGTTTTTTTGTTTCAAAGCCTAGTACTGAGCCAAGTTCCTAAGGAGCGTGGGATAAACCAGTAAATCAATATGTGGCCACATGCATAAATTTCATGGGAAGAAGGACTTTGGAAGGCACACTGGTTTTCCCTCATCCCCTATGACTGTAGCATCTACTAATAGGCGCGGGGCTGCAGACACCTTCAACTACTATTCCCTCTATCACCAAACTTTCAGAACAAAGGAGTTTGCAATCATTATCTCTACGTTCTCATCATTACCCTCTTTCTCTTTAACCTCATTAAGACTGACTCACTCTACTAGAACAGGCCTTATTGCTATTATTCTTTTATCCCCAGCACCTATCAGATGACAGAGAGAATCCTGGCTTTGAGGAAAGTTTCTACTTTCCTCTCTAAGTGTGCTCCTCCTACCCCACACAGGAACTAGACAACTTACTCTGCCATCTCCTCTCTATGAATGTCTCTACATCGGCCCAGAAAACATCTTCTGCTCCATATGAAGACAGCTTTTTCCCTGCCCCATCCTCCCCCCACATTTGTTTGAACCCAAGGTAGGCAATTGCTTCAAGGTCAAGTTATATGCCAGCTGGACTACAGCCCATAAGGTGGCCTGGGTTAAAAAGTTCTGCCCATACAGGAACCAGGGAAATAATTACTCTTTCATGAGCTTGAATTGAAAAACAAGAAAAGAATCAGGTGGAAGTAAAAGTTGAAGCTGAAAGGACATGAGAAAGAGGAGGGATCGGGAGCAGGAGGAAGTTTTGAAAAAGCCAATGTTTCCAGGAATGAGAAACACTAATGAATGGAAGTACGAATGGAAGTAGAGTAAGACACATAATGAAAGCAGGAGAATAATTGAGAAGCATTGGTAAGAGAAGTAGAGAAGGAGAGAAGAACTGAGTTTTTTTTATATATATATATATATATATATATATATTTTTTTTTTTTTTGGCTTTTTTTTTTCTTATTGTTGGGGATTCATTGAGGGTACAAGAAACCAGGTTACACTGATCGCGTTTGTCAGGTAATGTCCCTCTTACAATCGTGTTTTGCCCCCAAAAGGTGTGGCACACACCAAAACCCCACCCACCTCACTCCTTCCCTCTCTCTGCTCTTCCTTTCCCCACCCCTCAATCCTTCTTTCTCTCTCTGCTCTCCCCTTTCCTCACCCCCACTGTGTCATTAATTGTCATTAATTGTCCTCATAGCAAAATGGAATACATGGGATTCATGCTTCTCCATTCTTGTGATGCTTTACTGAGAATAATGTGTTCCACTTCCATCCAGGTTAATACAAAGGCTGTAAAGTCTCCATTTTTTTTAATGGCTGAATAGTATTCCATAGTGTACATATACCACAG
>CAUYRH010141771.1:0-47959 GCA_963574655.1 Perodicticus potto | reverse complement strand
GACGGGGAAAGACCGGGAGAGGAACGGAGAGAGCTTCTCTCTCCCTACTTGAAATCTCTCCCACTACCAGGAGCTTTGGTGTTTTCTGTATTCTTTTCTGTAAATCAATTCTGTCTTATCACGGACGGGTGGGGGGGGGACATAATGTCATGAAGAATAATAAAATACATGTATTAAAAAAAAATAAAATAAAGTTGTAATACTCATGGGCAGCGCCTGTGGCTCATTGAGTAGGGCGCCAGCCCCATATACTGAAGGTGTTGGGTTCAAACCCGGCCTCGGCCAAACTGCAAAACAGAAAAATAGCCGGGCGTTGTGGCGGGCGCCTGTAGTCCCAGCTACTCAGGAGGCTGAGGCAAGAGAATGGCTTAAGCCCAGGAGTTGGAGGTTGCTGTGAGCTGTGCGACGCCACAGCACTCTACCGAGGGCGATAAAGTGAGACTCTGGGCTCAGCGCCTGTGGCTCAACGGGCTAAGGCGCCAGCCATGTACACCTGTGCTGGTGGGTTCGAATCCAGCCCGGACCCGCCAAACAACAATGACTGCTGCAACCAAAAAATGGCTGGGTGTTGTGGCAGGTGCCTGTAGTCCCAGCTACTTGGGAGGCAGAGGCAAGAGACTTGCTTGAGCCTAGGAATTGAAGGTTGCTGTGAGCTATGATGCCACAGCACTCTATCCAGGGTGACAGCTTGAGGCTCTGTCTCAACAACAACAACAAAAAAAGTGAGACTCTATCTCTACAAAAAAAAAAAAAAGTTGTAATACTCATTATATACTGAAAACAAAACATGAATTCAAACCATGTTGAGCCCCTCTTGTAATTGCAGAAGTCAAACATGACTTAAGTATTACAAATTTAATACAGTTTTTTCCTTTCTTAAAATGCATGTACATTTTGTGCTACCCTCCATATGTACTGTGTGTGTATATATGTGTGTGTTCATGTAGAATATTATGCAGCCTTTAAAAAAAGGAAATACTAACATTTGCAACAACATGGATGAACCTGGAAGACATCATGGTAAGTGAAATAATCCATATATACAGAAAACTATGGCATATCTCTGAGAATACAACAGTGGTTACCAGGAGTTAAGAGAGGGAGGAAGTGGAAAGAAATATTAGGCCAACATACAAACTAGCATGTATATACTGATGTATTACATGATGTTAATACATTAATTAATAATATTGCAGGAAATTTACTAAGAGAATAGAGTAGATTTTAGGTGCTCTTAACACATGCTTATAGAAGTAAGTAGGGAAGATGATGAATGTGTTAATTTGCTTGACTGTAGTAATTATTTCCCTATGTATGTATCTGGATGTGAGAGGGTCAGAAACTTGCTGGAGTCACATACCTAGCAAGTGGTGGTACCATGATTGGAATCTAGACAGTTTTACTCTACCAGGATTGACAATAGAGATCAAAGAGAACTTTAGCCTTTTTGGTAATGTTTTAATTTTTTCAGGGTGAATCTAGGCATTTTAATTATGAAATTAAAAGGGCAACTTGTTCTTAGAGTCTCTTCAATTTACTGTCTACCTGCTTTCCTCTCTTAACCTCAGGAAGGAAGGCCGCAGCTCTCTACTTGGTGCTGTATTTAAAGTGTGTTTCTCCATGCACTGTATTTTTTATCTTTTTTAAATACTTTACATTCCACAGACAAATATTTCCTAGTTGATTCTCAGTTTCCTCCCAGACTTTGTTGATCAGAGCAGTTTTGCCTGTTTACATTTTGGGACTTGTTTTTTTATATCCCTATTGGAAGAGTCTCCCCAACATCTTATTTCCAAAGACTAACATCTTGAAGACCAACAGGGCTCAAAACCTAATTCTGCTTTTTGTCCATATTCTCAATCCTTTAGAGTTAAATGTAGTTCAGCCAGAAGCAGAATCTTTGTACCCTCAACAGCCACTTTACTTTCAATTCTGGCTCACCTACCCTTCCCGTCATGAGTAATTCTTCAAGTAAAATTCAAAGGCACACACTGGTTAAAAACACTTACTGTTTTGCAGTAAGATAGATTTGGATTTGAGTTCTGACAACCATTTTGTAGGTGTATAAACTAGTGTAATTTACTTAACTTCTCTATAATGCTGTTTCTTCATCTATAACCTTCACAGAATCTTTTGTCAGGATTAAATGAGAGAATGTGTGTAAAGCGTTTAGCATGGTGCTTGGCACATTGTAAACACTTAATATATGGCAATTACTATTTTTCTTGCTATTACTGTCATCATCATCATCAGTATCACCATCTTCTCCCCCTTCTTAAAATGTCCAGGGACCCCCAAAGTTTGAAATTCCCTTTAGATGCGGAATAGGACTGTAGGTAATACCAGTCATGTGAATTCATTTAGGATAAGCTAATGGGGAAAATGTCAAAACAGATGTCTGAAGTGAGGGACGAAAGATTTCAGTTAGGGAGCAGCTCTTGACTTTTTTGGTCACAAACCCACTCCAAACTTGAGAATCTCATGATAGCTATCACCACCCTCAGTTCCCTGTACCCCAGATAATTTTGCATATTATTTAGAAGAGTCACAGATTTCTTGATATACAAGCTCAGACCCTTTAGGGATTCACTAATTCTGAATTAAGGTTTTTATTGGGACACCAGTGGGATGTCCACTGGCCACTGCAGTGAGTAAGCTGACCACCGACAGGCACAATCCAGAGGCTACAATTGTGACAGACACTGTGCCGAACATGTTGTAAATGTTACTTTACTCAATTTGCACAATAAACCTGTGCTGTAGGAATCACTGGCTGTCGGTTATACACAGGGATATTAAGGCACACAGGTGTTAAGTAACTGCCCAGGGTCAACACTAAGTATGTGGCAGCAACAGGACACAATCCTAGACCTATTAGCTCCCAAAGCCTTGACCTTATATGCTACCTATTGCTTCCCAGAGTTTGAGGGGTGGGGGGCAGACCGTGAAGCCACAGGCCGTGCTGTGCTTTTAGAGTGTGCTCCTTAGAGCACCAGCATTAGCATGAGGTTATAATTTGGTAAAAACTGGCTCCAGGGGCTACCAACATTGTGAATCTAAAGTTCTAAGTGTGAAGAACATGTGCTTTTTAGCAAGTACTCCTAACATTTCAGGATCACTGATCTTTTTAATGTGATAAGACTTACAGAGAGTGTTGGACAAAAGTAAAACCAAGGAGAGAAAACCAAGGAAAGAGTGGAGCTAGGAATATGCCCTGCATGTGCTCAGATCCTTGAATACATACCTCTTTCCTTTCATCTCAACCCTTGCTGTTTTAACCCAGACCCTTGTATTCTTTAGCTAATTTACTCCAACTTTTCCCTTGCTGGCATCCTGATTTTCTATACTGTCTCTCTTTCCCTGACTTTCACTGCCTTTTACAAGTTGTGTTTTCTGCTCATTCTTTAGTGACACCTATGCATCCTAAGGCTCAAAGGAAAATATGCTATGGCTAAAATCAGAAATCATCACCTTGTGTTTAACATTTTTTTTTTTTTTTGTAGAGACAGAGTCTTACTTTATCGCCGTTGCTGGACTGCCGTGGCGTCACACAGCTCACAGCAACCTCCAAGTCCTGGGCTTAGGCGATTCTCTTGCCTTAGCCTCCCGAGTAGCTGGGATTACAGGCGCCTGCCACAACGCCCAGCTATTTTTCTGTTGTGCAGTTCAGCCGAGGCCGGGTTTGAACCCGCCACCCTCGGTATATGGGGCCGGTGCCCTACTCGATGAGCCACAGGTGCCGCCCCGTCACCTTGTGTTTAACGCCTTCTGTCATTCTTTTTCTTTCTTTTACTACTTTGCCTCAGCCTACTCTTTTTTTTTTTTTTTTAAAAAAACAAAAACAAAACAGTTTTATTGAGATGTAATTCACATACAGTTCACCTTTTGAAAGTGTATATAATTCAGGGGTTTTCAGTATATTCACAGAGTTGTGCAACCATCACCACAATCAATTTTAGAACATTTTCATCACCCTAAAAGGAAATCCCACACCCACTAGCAGTTACTCCGTATTTCCCCCAACTCTCCTAGCCCTTGGCAGCCTCTAAAAGCTACTTTCTTTCTCTGTGGATTTGCCTATTCTGAACATTTCATATAAATGGAAACCTGAAGAACTCCTTAAAATAAATAATGGAGGCTGTTTATTGGTGGCTCACGCCTATAATCCCTGCACTTTGGGGAGGCTGAGTGGGAGAATTGCTTGAGGTCAGGAGTTTGAGAGCAGCCTGAGCTAGCATGAGACCCCATCACTATAAAAAATAGAAAAATTAGCCAGGTGTGGTAATGTGTGCCTATAGTCCCAGCTACTTGCCTCAGCCGAGGCAAGAGGATCACCTGAACCCAGGAGTTTGAGGTGGCAGTGAACTATGATGATTCTGTTGCTCTGCACTCCAGCCAGAGCAACAGAATGAGACCATGTCTCAAAAATAAATAAACAAATACATAAAATTAAGAATAGCAAAGAATCTGATAGAAAAGTAAGCAAAAAAAAAAAAAAACATGAACTGATTTCACAGGCAAAAAGATATGAGTCACTAACAAAATGTGTAAAGATATACCTTTAGTGGAGCCGCATTAGAATGACTGTTGAGAGGCTGGAATTATTGAGTGATTCTGCATACTGCTCAGTCTCTGGGATCTTAAGGCTAAACTGGGCTTTGGATCAGAACTAGAAGCCATAGGAGGTCTTCAGCTTCCTAGTGAATCCATTGTGATCCTGGCCTGGATCTCAGTCTTCAGAACTCTTACATGTACAAAATTTTTAGCCTTTCTAGGAATTTTAAGAAAAGATAATATGGAACTTTTCAATTCAGTCCAGATCTAAAAGTGTTCAGGACCCCAAAAGGAGTATAGGAAATAAAGTATTTTGATATCAACATATTGTCCTGGAGATGGAATTGGATTAGGAGCAGAACAGTACAGTCTGGAAGATCTTTCCTTTATAAACCTAAAATTTTGAGCCTTTGTAGAGATCTGAAATGAAGGATTTTGCACTTAATGACTGTCCTCTACATAATAGCTACCTGCTGGCATATAAGACAGTCTAAATTAGTTACAGGGTGAAAAGCAGGCCTAAGTAGACCTTGACTTTGGGTCCCAGGGTTCTAAACTCTAAGATGATGATATGCACCATGACAGATTTACCCGACAAAGCCCCAGAGCACTGTCACCTTTTAAAAAATAGACATGCTTCCTTTTTCATTTTGACAAATAATTCTTAACTGTTGCATGTTTATTTAAGTTCATATTTTTGAGATATAACAGTGAACAGATTATGAACTTTAAAACATTATTTTGATTTTTTGCTCTTCTCTTTTTTTTTTTTGTTTTGTTTTTGATGAAGAAAGGACAAGTGGCAAGAAATACTTGACAAATTTATAGTTTTTCCCATTGGAAATTGCAGTCAGCAATATGACACAATATCTTAATGTGGATGCTCTACTTATTTTTGTGATAATGTCCTGTGGCCCTTGCCTATTAGATGAGTAACCCCTCAGTAATTAAGACCACCTAATCTGTCTCCATACAATTCTATATGCCCCCTAAGGAAAGGTTATCACTCCAGTTGAGAAAGAAGATAATCACTTTATTTCCTTTGAGTTCCAGATTATAAACTGAACACCTTGTTAGATTATTTGAGAATCTCATTTCTGTTTTTAGAAAAGATTTCTAGGAATCCCAGAAATACTTTACTCTTATTTACTCTGTGGTTATCCAGCCCATTCCTTTCAGATCAAGAGCTCATTTCTTGGAATATTGCATCCCGCAGAAACAGTGTCACAGAGCTTAGTCTGGCACACTTTGGGTTTGGCTGTCCTATTCTCTGCCCCCTTCCCTGGTACCATACCCCCTAAATAGGCTCCGCAGAGGCTGCTTTGGTGCTGCACTAAGGTTACTAGAACTGTTTTTTAAGCTTACAAATTCTTTCAAGTGTGGGCAGGCAACCCCCCCCCCCCCACACACACACACTAATAAGTTACGTTCCAAATTGTATGTGTAGGTTGGTTATTTGGACTCTGGAATATGTTTTGCCATGGAAACCATTCAGTACATAGTTAAGTTACCAAGGAAACTGGCTGTACTGAAGAAGTCCATCAAGCCATAGTGTCTTCCACATACATAACCACATTTTGAGGGACAGAAGTCAACCCTTTTTCTTTCTCTTTGGTGGCTGTCAGTTGGACAGCTTGCCTTGTTGGGGGATGGGCCAGGAGCCAGCGCTGATCCAGCCATAGTAGATTAGACCAGCTCAGTTCACCCAATCCAAGTCTACATAGCAGGAGGCTCCAAAAGCCCAGTCAGATCTTTTCTCTATAGAGAGGAAGTGCAGGGCAAACAGCAGCTGTGCTGTCACTCAAATGGGGATCATTACTTGGAACAGTGCTAAGTGACTTAACCTTATTGCTTATGAAACCCAATCCACAACCCCAGAGCAGGGAAGACTGGAACCAGAGTGAGCACAGTGCAGATAAACGGATTTCCTTTCTTCCTCATGTTTGTAAGTGTCTTTACAATAATTGGTCATTTCTCTAAATAGTCTGTGTGAATCAAGTATCATCCAGAGAAAGCCAGCCAGCACAACTGGACAGGGGGCCCATTCACAAAAGCCTGTGACCTAATAATCTAAGTTATTGAGTATTAATAGCAAGGCATTTCCCTGTTATGTGACACTCATCAGGGTAAATACAGGAATTAAGAGAATTCTAAGCCATTGTACTATTTTAAGGAGAATGAATGGAAATGGTAACAGCATTATTATTGTAGTGTTTTTCTTGAATTTTTTTTTATTAAGCTGAGCATAATTTAAATGTTTTTTGTGCCCATTTGTAACCAAAGCTGGCCATGGTGAGTTTTAGTCAGCATGCTGAACACTGGGTACACAGTACTCAGCTCCTTGGTGTTACTTCCTTACACCCATCATTTGGTGTCCTTCTACTCAGCGTGACGGCTTCCATTCTCTTGTCTTGTCATCACCCCTTGGGCTTCCTTATCTTAGTCTTTTTTAAAAATTTTTATATGCTTGCTTTAATGTCAGTAATTTAACTTTACATTTATATTGTGCTTCCTGCTTTACAAGGTGCATTCTCAGCTATTATCTTTGCAAGCTAGATAGGGAAGGTATCATCATCTCCATTTGCCAAAGTTAAAATTAACACTCAGATACTTGAAGGACTTGCCCACCTCTCACATGCACTGCTGGCAGATCTGGCGCTAGAACACAGGGCTTCCAGGGCTTCGTGTGTGTGTGTTCTTTCCACTGCGTCATGCTGCACACTGGTGCTGTGGCTGTTTCCTTTACTTCTGTTTATTCTTTGATTGGTGATTGTTCGGTCTCGTCAATACTGAACAGTTTCTTGTAAACAGCTAACCTTCTCTTGCTGGTTGCGTTAGTGAATGTTCTTGGCACTTTGGCCCTAACATACCTCTTATCAGCAAACCAGCACCATAGGACAAGTTTCTGCCAAAGCATATTTATCAGTGAGTTGGTACCTTTGCATATTAAAGTGAATGAATGCCTCTGGGTATTCATCTTGATGTTTAATAATGACATTTTGTTTTACGTAGAATCTTTTCATCAAAAACACTTATTATCTTCCATTATATGGAGGAGGCTAACTGATTACTTGTCTAAAATGTCAACTGTAACAGCAAGGAAAGGAGTAGGGAACTAATTTCTTTGAAGAGCTCATGTTAACCAGACACTGTACTAGGTACTTTACATATATGATCTCATTTCATCCTGGCACAAGCCCTGTGCAGTAGGTAATGTTTTATATTTTACAAGTGAAGAAACTATAGTTCAGACAAGGTAAGTAACTAATACTGTAAGTGAAAAGTAGAGAGGAAGATAAAATCTAGCCTTCTCTGATTCCAAGGGTGGTGTTCTGTCTACTCTGTCACGTGGCTTCCTCTTGCCCTTTCCAGTATATCTTATAGTAACAAGTGAAAGAATGCCTTGACCACATGGCAATACAACGAGGAAGGGAGAAAGTGGGAGTACTGCCATTTCTTTTTCCTGACAACAGCCAGGAAGGAGCGAACCTACTCCTTTCTCTTTCCTCTAAAGACCTTGGAACTGTTGACAAATGTGCTGATATAAGTTGAATTTACCAAACTGAACTAAGGTAAATTGAGAACAATCTTTGTTTTAGTGACTGTTAAAGGGAGAGGTTAATAGACATCAACCACTGCCAAAGAGTTAATAAGCAGCTTGCAAAGAGCTGTGTTGCTGTCTTGCAAAGGCATTGAGGCCTGGAGAAAGAGCACCAGCTGCTCAAGTCGGGACTGCTGTGCTGTGGCCCTGGTTTCTTACTCTCACTATAGGGTAGTAGGGTGACCATAGGGTAGTAAGTCACCTTCACCTGTAAAACATGAGCATTGAACTGGATGACCAGCCCAGCAACTATAGTTTCATTCTTTAAACAATGCATTTAATCTTTTTAAAGAATCTTTTAGAAACAACATGAGAATGATGAAAACCTCTCACTTCTCAATGTCCTTGTCAATGACAATTTTTGGTAGGTATCCTAGAGTTAAGTAGTTCTCAGGGGTCTGACTCATTTAAGGAAAATAGAGGATCAGAAGGTAGTGTTGTAATCAAACCGTGTGTAGGATGGTTATTGATAGTAGCTAATGATTGGAGAAGAGAGTTGAGGGTCTGTTATGATACCTATGATTCAGGGCTTTATACTGTAAGTAAACATATATAAGGTTTTAAAATTTCTCTGGGTCACTGTGTCTGCGGGCACATAGTGCCTTGCTCCTGAACTGTCAAGTATTGAGTGAAAAAAAAGGATAATGGCATCTTTTTTTCACTCTACATTCAAGGTTTTTTGATAGTAATCCTTAAATAGTGAAGCTAGTAAATAATGTTTATACAGCAAACATGAGAACAACTGTAAATTAGAACAAGATAGTTAGAAACACTTTGATAAAATTTGGTCCATATCTTAATAAAAATTTTTAGCATTTGCAACCTAATCTACCTCTGATTTCCTTAAATAGAAAATTCAGTTTAAATGTTTTCTTGGAGATGAGTGTTTCCAGCTCTTTCTTGGGACATCAGACCCCTTTTGCTATCTGAGGTCTTCACACACAGATTTTCCCACTTGGCACGAGCACTGACACCTCACCAGAGATTGGGCAGGTTTGCATGGTGTGATGACCAGATTATGAACACAGCACTGTGAATAAGTGATAAACCTAATCCTCCCAGGGATGTTTTCATTTTAAAAGAATTATTTTAAAATGAGTAACCCAAATCTATCATGTTAGAATATATAAAAGCAAACTTTCTGAGTAGGGATGCTTTCCTGAGGACTTTAAGCTATGGCAGTCTTATCTACAGCACCGGTGGACTGTGCTCAAAAGATCCACACTTGAAGTTTAGCATCCCACCCCTTAAAGGTCTCACACTCTTAGAGCTTTACAATTTTAGGAGGAAAAGCCATGTGCCTGTGAAGGCTTTGACCACAGCCCCTCTGCCCTGGGCCTCCATATACACCAGGACTTTGAAACTTTATTGCCACATTTAAAACGTTTTCCTGACTAGAGCTTTCAGGACCACTGCTGTATTCTGGGAAGCTGCTCAGCTCTGGCCAGTGGCCTTAATACCTCCCAGTATTAATTAATTAATTTCGTTGATTGCTGTCTAGGCCAACCCTTCCCCAGGGTTGTCCCTCAATGCCAAGGGATCTTCCCCTTGCCCCAGCTCTAGCCTTAGCCTCTTCTGGTTTGGGTACAGGAAGGGGAAATTGCAGGAGCCAATGGTAAGGAGCAGCAGTAGGCTTCATGGGGTTTACTGTGAAGGTGTCTGGGTCGAGTGCCTAGGAAGACAGGAATGGGCACAGAGGGAAGAACTGGTGAGAGCCAAGGATGAATGCAGTTGCCCACTCACTCTGAAGTGATGCTATTACACCAGCAGAAATATTGATATTTTGGTTTGTAAAAATAGTATGATACCAGAATACCAACACTAGTAGTCACTAGTAAATTTCTCCTGCTGAGTTATGGAAGAGAAGGCTTTGCAGAAGAGGTCTGATTTAAGCCGAGTCTTATGGGACAGTCATCAGCTGCTAGACATCAAGCCCTAAGTGCAGATCCAGTTCATTTCGCTGGTGATTGATTATATAAAGTTTACATGCCTTTCCTTGCCAGTAGTTCAGTCTTTACATTAGCAGGGGTGGGAATGGGTAGGTAGTTCTGTTCTGAGCCATCCTCTGCTCCATTCAGCTGCATCTCTTGTATCTCTTGTTTGTCTTCAGAATAAAACCTTGCAGAAATCACTTGAGCAGTTTTGTGTGTATCCTTTGTGGTTAACGCTTTGATGATACGTTAACACCTCTTAACATTTCACTTGGGGTTGGTTTTTTTTTTTTTTTTTCCCTCCACTGTGACTTTGGCATTTACGAATACAAAGACACCTTAGAATTTGGAATCCTGTTCCTTGGATGCTCCTGCTTACAGAAGCTTATTCATAAATGGCTTTTTTTCTTTTTCTCATACATTCTCTTTAATAGGTATTAAATTGGTCCATTGTTTGCCACATCTGTTTCCTGAGCTGCTAGTTGGTGCATCTGAAAATATAAAATGTATAATTACACTGTTGCTACCTGAAAGGCTTTTCTTCTGCCTTATTTTTTTTCATATAAATGTGGAGTTCTTAACATTACATTTTGAAAAACAATTTCTCAATTCAACTTGTTTTTTAGTCAAGATTTTCGATCAGTAGTACAAATCTTAGCCTCTTAAGTTGCCAGTGAGTTGAAACTGTGTTAAAAATTAACACATGTCACTTGGTATTGCTGTCTTTGAGACCTCTAAATCTTTATTGAACTCACTGAATCAGAATTTTGCTGTTGTATTAGGTGGCTTTCTGGAACCTCAAAGCAATGTTTCTCAAAAGTGTGGTCAGTAGACCACCTGTGTTAGCCTCAGGAACTGGTTAATAGTTAGGTCCCTGGAAACCATCCCAGACCTATTAAATCAAAATTAGGGGGGGCTTAGAAATCTACATTATTCATAGGCTTCATAGATAACTGAATGCACACTGAACTTAAAAACTCTGCTGTGAAGTTGGCTCAGTGTTTTGGGGGAATTATGACTATGCAGTTTTCTCCAGGGCATACGTGATTGAGTTTTGGCCTATCTGCAATCTATCTTTGATTTGAATTCTGTAAAGAATATTCCTAGCAAAGAGTAGGGTCATATTTTCCCTGGTTTTCAGCAGAGTTACAGAGAAATACTCTGGCAATATTATCAAAGTTCAAGTCTCTGTATCTTCTTTGTATTGTGTGGGTCTCTTTGGAAGTCTACTAGGGCAGCTGACCTACACATGATGCTTGGAAATCACCTTCCTGGGTCATAAATCACTATTTGGTATATTAGACATTAGCATTTGGCTCATCTAAGCTCTGGAGCCTTATAATAATAGCAATTAACATAATGATACTTTGTACTCCTTAAGTGTCTTTAAACTGAAGGCCTTAAAGGGCCATATTAAAGTATGCAACACTTTGGCAAGAGAGGTCAGTGTCAAGTTCCTCATTTTATAGATTCAAAACCTAAAGCTGAATAGGAAAGTTTAGTTTAGACCAGTTGTTCTCAACCTTCCTAATGCCGCGGACCTTTAATATAGTTCCTGTGGGTCGTGACCCACAGGTTGAGAACTGCTGGTTTCTTGGATGGTGACACATTCAACTTGGAGAAATGGGAATATTTTAAAAGAAATATTCATGATTTAGGTGGTGGTAGGGTGGTAGCAATTTTGGTATTGCAGTGTGTATCCTGAGTGAAAACAGCCATTTTTGGTTACTTGAATTAATGTCTTTAATAACTAGAGAGGTGTGTGGCTGGAAAACACCATCATTTTTCTTACTAGCATTTCTGTGTATTAAATCCCATGATCTTTCTGGCTCCTTCATTTGCCTCTCTTTGTCCACCTTTATTTATTTTTAATTTATAGACTCACAGAATGTTCAAAACACCATCAACAACAACAAACTTCTGGCTTCTATATGGCACATTAAAAATCATATAATCAGGCCCCTTCCTTTTATAGGACAGGATACCTGAGAATAAAAAACATTAAATAAGAGATTTACTCAGAATAGTCCAGAAAGTATGATATGAGACAGACACGAACAGTGGAACTATTAACAGAGTTTTTATATTTGTGTGCTTTACATCTTTTCTTAAACAAGTTTATATTAAATGAACATAGAGTTGAATATCATGGAGGTCCCTGTGTTAGTTATTGCCTTTTTATCTTCCCATTTTTCTTTTATATTCTTTTTTTAACTTCAACTTTTGACCCTATAGAATTTCCTTGCTATTCCTCCTTTTTCAATTTTCTCCCATTCACTTGATCTGTATTCTTCCTATTATCTCCCTTCTTTCTCTCTCTTTGCCTTTATAAATGAATACGGTTGCACCCTAAACAATTAAGCATTCCAGGAGAAATTGAAGAAGTTGGAAAAATCATGAAGGTTAACATTTTAGAAAAAGCAGGTTAAATTAAAATATAAAGGAAAAAATACTTGGAGACTAGTGGTATATTTGAGGGGTTGTTTTTTTTTCCATGTCAAAAGCTATAGAATTAGATAGTTCTTTGTTATCACAATCTTTGCCCTCGATTTGCTCAGCTGCTAGTATATGTTTAACTAGCTCAGCTCTTATGGGTGATTTATGGTGGCTTTTGCTTTACAAGTAAAATGAACAGTTCTTAAGATAACAGATTAGGAATTTGAAGAGAAAGGGATAGGAAATTTATTCAACAAGTAATTGATTGATAGAGAGGGTCATCTCCTTATATACTGTATTTTAATGCAAGCAGGTGAGAATCCTGGTGATGCAGGATTTGTTCTTCATCTTCATACTAATATGATTGAGCTAAAGGTGCTGAGATAATACATGGAAAAGTTCTTGGGAAAAAATGGAAAGGGCCATATAAAAGTCCCGGGTTAAGAATTTCTTAACTCAAAATGGCTCAGATTTCTAAATATTTATTGGGATCTTAAATAAAATATTTGTGTTCTGAGCTATAAGGAGAGAAGTATAGACAGTCAGAAAAAAAAAAAAAAAGGGACTGTTCTTTCTTTACTCCTGGGAAGAAGAAAAGTAGAGGGGCAAAAACACTACTGTACTGCAAAGTTCCCCATACTAACCACCAGATGGGGCTACCAGCCATAGGCAGCTGTGTTGTTCCAGAGGGCTTCCCATTTGATAGTAGGAGGTGGAAATGAGTAGGAAGTGTGAAATTAGTTGTCGTGCATATGGATAATTCCTAACACAGGGTACCTGTATTTTAGGAAAAATATGTACCTTTATTCACTAGGTCCTTTTACTATTTTAGACTTATTCCCTCTATGTGGAAAGAAAATTAGAGTAAATTAATTAGATGTGTTAATAATATAATGCTAGTTATTAGTAATGCTTTCTTTGCTGATGCTTGTAGATTATTTTGGCAGTTAATACAGATATATTTTTATGAATATGTGTACCAAGAGTTAAGAGATTTAGTGTGAGAAAGGTTATTTTGTGTTTTTTCTACCTGTAATCTTGTCTTCCTAGTTAATTTCTCTTCCTCCTTCAAGATTAATCTCAAATATCACCTCCTCTGTGAAGTATTTCTTAGCACCCTTCTACCAGACAGAATTAATAATTCCTTTTTTGTACTCCTACATGTGCTCAATAATAATTTTTATGATATTGAATTAGAATTATTTTTTACACCTATCTGTCTCTGCCACTAACTGGAAATTCTTAAGACCTTGTATTATTCACATATTATTTACATTTCTGTATCCCCTTTTGACTATAAAACCTGACAAGTATTAGTCACAGCATAATCAAGTTATAAATATTTGTGAGTTATAGTTTTTCATAGACCATTTAAAAAATAATAAGTTATAAATAGTTCCTGAGCAGTCTCTTCTCCAGTATTCTAAATAAGCTATCAGGAATTGTACTACAAAATAATTGATCTTAGAAAACTTTTTGAAAGGAATATTTACCTTAAAAAGGAAAGGTTTATAGGATTAATTGCAGGAACCATACAAGACTTACCTTATTGTAGGTCTACTTTCAGTGCAGCAGAATTTTAAGACTTGTTTGGAATTTTAATTTTATGACTTATTCAGAATACAATTTTTGTTGTTTGAATTGAAGAAATAGACCTTTTCCTTACATGAGTATAAGTAGTCTAGGGACATCCTTTGAGCATTAGGCCAAATTTGATTCACTATTACAAATGTTTCAGTGAAGCTTAATGGAAAAATATGATTCACTCCATTTAATTCAATTGATAGAAATTTGTTTCATAGCCAGCTTTTCTTTAAAGTAAACTAGGTATTACTCTTTAGAAAACAAATGTATTGGTCTATAATTTTTAAACTTCTGTGAGAAGGAAAATAGCATGCTCTTTTACTTAAAGAAAATTGTAAGAATTTTTTTTCCTTGTGAAAGTAATATCCCGCGTATTTCCCTGTGTATGGAAAATTTTAATCTTGACTGGAAAAGTTTGTACTGGGCAATTGAGAAAGCTAAAGAAAAATACTTCATTTTCAGCAAACATTTATCAAGTGCTTACTGTGGAAGGTCAAATTACTAGCCCCTTGGAAAAAACCCGCTTATCCAGAGGTAAAACTGGCAACCCCCTGGGAAAAATCCTTACCTCTTAGACTCAGAGAAAAAAAAAGTCTGAATAGCTAAAGACCATATTCTAAAAATGCAGTCTGCTATTTTGTCGTATATTGCCGTGGCAAACTTGGTTAGCTTATTTTTATTGCCTTAGTGTATGTGAAACAACAAATAAAAGGCTGGCAGGCTGCTATGGATAGACGTACTTTGACAGCAGCAAAAAAAGGCAGCTACAACAAAACCAAAAATAAAATGTATTAACTAATAATTCCCAGTGATGGTCCAATATTATCAATTAAGTTTGTACCCAAATTCATTAATTCTGTTTGGCAAAATCATTATTATTATTTCTTTTTTAGAGACAGAATCTCACTTTGTCACCCTTGGTAGAGTGTTGTGGCGTCACACCTCACAGCAACCTCCAGCTCTTGGGCTTAGGTGATTCTCTTGCCTCAGCCTCCCAAGTAGCTGGGACTACAGGCACCTACCACAATGCCCGGCTATTTTGTTGCTGCAGTTTGGCCAGGGCCGGGTTTGAACCCGCCACCCTCAGTACGTGGGGCCGGCGCCCTACTCACTGAGCCATAGGTGCTGCCTGGCAAAATTATTTAAGGACACAAGCTATGGGATCAGAGTTGGGTTCTAATCCCTAACATACCACTTACTAATGATATAATTGTGATTAACTTATCTGTCCATTCAAACTTGAGATTTATGCGTCAGAAATAACATGAAAACAATTGTTAAAAAACTAGAAAGATAGCTATCACAAATAGACAGTTAACATCCTTTCTGTATAAATTAATCAGAAGAACACTTAAAATCCCAGTGGGTAAAAGAACAAAGAATAACATCATTCAGTTTACAAAAGAAGAAATAAAACAACAAATGAAAGTGGAATTCAGCAAGATGGTAGAACTGTACAGATAAAACTCCAGACAAAGATGTTAATATAGGGAGAAGAGACAGTGCTCCAAAGGAAAAACAAAAATGCCCATTTGTCTCCCATTCAAAACTGATGTACACACTGATCTCTTAATAAGGCAGCTCCCTACTTTATGCTTCATAGCACAGTGGCCCTAAAACTACCAGCAGCAAAGGTAGTTTTAGAGTGGGACTGTCTGTTGTCTTTCTGGGTCTCTGTGCTTTGTTCCTAATATATAGGTCCTAGGAGTATTCATCTCCTAGGATTGGCAATAACCTTGTTTAAATTTGGACCATTCTGTTTTCTGTCTTCATTATTTGGCAGTCAAATTCTTAGTTTTGACTGGGCGCAATGGGTCACACCTGTAATCCTAGCACTCTGAGAGGCTGAGGTGGGTGGATTGCCCTGAGCTCACAGGTTTGAGACCAGCATAAGCAAGAGCAAGACCCCATCTCTAAAAATAGCCATGTGTTGTGGTAGGCGTCTGTAGTCCCAGCTACATGGAAGGCTGAGGCAAGAAAATCATTTGAGCCCAGGAGTTTGAGGTTGCTATGAGCTATGATGCCATAGCCCTCTACCGAGGGTGACAAAGTGAGACTCTGTCTAAAAATAAATAAATAAATAATAAAAAAGTAAAATGTCTCATTAAATATAAAAAAAATTCTCAGTCTTTCAACATCATAAAATAATGTAGCTTGAGACTTCTACTCAACTTACTGATTCTACTTGCCTAACACAGCTTGGGTCTGCATTATTATTTATTATCTCACGATTTACACTTTGAATTTTTACACAAGAATTATGGGAGGTTTTTTTTTTTTTTTTTTTGCAGTTTTTGGCCAGGGCTGGGTTTGAACTTGCCACCTCTGGCATATGGGGCCAGCGCCCTACTCCTTTGAGCCACAAGTGCTGCCCTGTGGGAGGTTTTTTAAATCAGAAAAATATTTTAAGTTGGCAGAGTAGGAAATTTTTGTTCATTCTCATTAATGCCTTTGTCCTTTCTCTGTTTGAAGTTAACGCCAGTGATTTAAGCTGTCTGGCAGCCTCAGTTCTGCTTTAGTTCATGCCTGGAAATTTTACTGGTATGGAAAGCATTTTTTGGAGCTTTAACATTATCAACAAAATTCTATTTTCACTTGAATGGCTAAAGGAAAAAACATTTGATCTCAAATACCTACATTTTGAGGGACTTCATTTATGTTAAGACATTTTAGGGGTCTCTGTGTGCTTTTTAAAAATATGTACATATGTATAGTTCAACCAACATTTATAGAGTGCCTTTAACCTACCAAACACTCTGCTAACACTGTTTGGACCACATTGGGAGTTTAAGGAATAAGGATAATGATGTCCAATCTTCGAGACTATTGGAAAAGAAGTAACTACTAGAATGGTGTGATGAACTCTGTAATGGAAGCGTACCCACAGAATTATAGGAACCCGACAGTTAGCTGGAAGCTCTGTCTCTGCCAGGGAGTCCAAGAAGGACTGAGTGAAAGGGTAGTATGTGACTAGGACCTTGTAGGAAGACTAAGTTTTTCAGGAGGTGAAGGAGAGGATGGGCCTTCCAGGCAAAAGGAACATGTAAACTAGGCAGGGGCAAGAATGTGCCTGGCATTTTCAGGGCACTGTGAGTAGACCAAAGTGGATGTTTAATCATGTGTGATCCTGGCTGCTACTCCATTACCAGAATTTAGTTAGGTGTTAAAAGGTAATGTATAGAATGGTTTTACATAAAGAAATGCAGGAAATGTTTGGGTTTTAGTATGTTCTTTTTTGCTGCGCTTACCGTATATTTAGGCTATAGTTGGTGCCCTCTGATTGGTGTCTGGATCCCTTAGACACCGATCCAACTGTATTAATGTCTGTCATCACACATTGTGTTGAGAGCATTTTCTTCTATTCATTCAGCCACAGTGTTGGACTACTGAGGCAATAATTTAAGAGAGCCTACACATTCTACTTGTGTAATGCACACAGTCAGGGAAATATGCTTTTTTAAACAATATATTCCCTTCCGTTATTCCTAATAAAAAGTTGAACCCATGGGAGGTACTTTCTAAATATTGGGTAGAGCTTTTGTTTTTTTGTTCAAGCAGTAGAATCCAAAACGTACAAATATTACATACACAATTATCCAGAGAATCAAATTAAGTGAACATGGAAAGTGGACACTGAAGTTGTTTAAAAAAAAAAAAAAAGGGTGGTGCCTGTGGCTCAGTGAGTAGGGCGCCAGCCCCATATACCAGAGGTGGCAGGTTCAAACCCGGCCCTGGCCAAAAACTGCAAAAAAAAAAACCAACAAGAGTAAGTATTAAGTAAGTGGTGCTTAGTAATAGAATCATGTGAGCAAATGAGAAAAGCATGTGATTTGGTGGGCGTTAGAGATAATGGATGAATTGGAGAGTTTGGAAAGTATAGAAACTTGTGGTCTATTTAAGGGTTGTCAGAATCTTTCTGGTATATGAAAGATTTCTGCTATCTATGCTTTATATATATAAGGTGAGGTTCTCTGATCTTTACTAATGATTAATTGTGATGGTCCCAGGTTTTTCAGTTGTGTAGGGCTAGCTTTCCAACAGATTCACCTTAGAGGAACGGTGGGTAACTAAGAAGTTGTTTAAACCAGCCAGACATCTTCAGGGAATTACGGGGAAGCAGTTTTCTTTTTAAGTGGCTTATAAAGCATTTGAAGAATGCTGTTGTGGAGCAGAGAGCACATGCCCAACCATTGCCCTTTTGTGGGGGGGAGTTGGCACATTCTTGTTTTGAGTTGCCTGAACCACAGAGCTGCTCTATGGCATCGGGTGGGGGGGTGGGGGTCCAGGGACCTAGTTCACGAGGAAGCCAATGTTTTACTCAGGGATTGAGCCAATTTTCAATCCAAATGATCCTGCTGCTTGGGAGTGGGATAGAGGCAAGAGTTGGGCTGAGAGTAAATGAAAAGCAGAAATTAAAAATAGGACCTCATCCTTGAGGAGGATTCTAGTTTATTTTCCCCATTTTTAGAGTCTCCTATTTGGTCCAGCCTCTCAAGTTATCTCAAGGATCCTTCTTCCTGTTATTCTGGAACAACTTAGAGCCCAAACCCTCCTTCCACTTTTCAAGCAAGGGTTAGCCAGAGTCCTCTGGCGGTTCTATCCAGGATCTTACCTGGAAATCCTTAAGGAGTGCTAAGGCCCTGCATTCCTGGTACAGGAAGGAGCACGAGCAGGTCAGTGTGTCTTTCTTGGTGCCTTTCCCCTTCCACTTTGCTCTTCTGTGGTCAGAAAGTCTTGCACAGCAGTTAGTGATTGCCTTGCTGATGTAATTTCTCATCTGTTGGGTGCAACACTATTTCCATTTTGCAGTTGGGGTAAACTGAGGGATGAGATCTTAAATTATTTGATGTAGAGCCAGAGATGGGATCTCATAGATCTAGGATAAACCATTTGGGCGGTTTTTTATTTGCTTTTAATTTCAAACATTATCCACCATATTATACCTTTTCCTATGCCTTCTTAATTTATTTGTGTAAACTTAAATTTTAGTAACTACAGCCATCTCTTCAAACCAATTATTAATTCCTGGAACGTACTTGTTATTTCTAGTGAAACCATTTGAATTTATGGTCAAGTGACTAGGACTTGTAATTGTTTAAATAGAAGTTATTTAGAAACTTGAAGTGTCATAGTTTGGCTCTTTTCGTGCTTTCCCCGGGGGGTGTTTAGATACGGTGAAGAGAGTACCACCTTTGGGCTCTGAAGTACATGCCTCACACCTGGGCAATAAACTTAAAGAACTGTCACTCAGCTTTCTGCAGAACACTTATGAGAAGCTAGAACATGCATGACAGTTGAAGTAGAGACTCCAAAGTCAGGTAGACCGAGGTTTGAATCCCCCCTCCAATACTTAGAAGCAGGTGTTAGTGGGAATGTTCCCTAAACTCTCTTAGCCTCTAGTTTGTTCACCTGTAAACCAGCATGAGGATAGTACCTACTTCATAGTTGTGAGGATTAATTGAGTTAAAATATGTAGAACTTAGAATGCTGGTTGGCGTGCTCTACTGCACAGAGTAGGCACCCTGTGAATAATAGCTCTTCCTGGCTCTGCTACCTCTGCACCAGGCTTCTTACTAAGTGCGGTTATGCACATTACTTCATTTCATTTTACCTACCAGCCAGCCAGGTAATCCTCTTCCTTGCTCAGCGAGAACAATGTTAGTTGAACATTCGAATTTTTAAGCATCTTGACTGAATATGACACTGCATTGGTGACATTTTGATAGCTGTCATTGCATGGTTTAGTTCCAGCATCTTTCAGCACATTCAGAAGCATCAACCTTTACATGTTGGGGCTTCTCCAACAGCAATTATAGCCACAAGTGAAGAAAAGCTATACATGTTCTCATAAAATATCATCGAGATTTGTGTCATAGGCCTCTGGTGACAAAGACATGTTTAACTGCTAGATGTCAGCTTTTTTTTTCCCCTTCAGATAAAATTAAACTATGGAGAAACCATTCAATCCATAAATGTAAGAATAAATTGGTTTTTCAGTCACAATTCTGTAGAAAATAAAAACTGGTACCAAATATCTTTATTTACAAATGTTTTTTCTTACTTATTTGCTTAAGTTCTTTATAGATTTTGGTCGCTAGACTTTTATTAGATGTATAGCTTGTCAATATTTTCTCCCATTTTGTAGGTTGTCTATTTGCTCTATTGATTATTTCCTTATCTGTGCAGAAGCTTTTTCAATTTGATCAAGTCCTATTTATTTACTTGTGGTGTTTTCTGTAATTGCCAAGAACCCAATTAAAAAGTGGGCAAAAGACATGAACAGAAGTTTTTCAAAAGAAGGTGAACAAATGACCAATAAACATGAACAATGTTCAACATCCCTAATCATCAGGGAAATGCAAATTAAAACCACAACCTTCTTACCCCTGTTAGAAGGGCTTTTATTAAAAAGTCCAAAATCAATAGATGCTGGCGTGGATGCAGAGAGAAAGGAATGCTTTTATACTGTTGGTGGGACTGCAAACTATTAATAGTACAACCTCCTGTATGGAAAACAATATAGAGATTCCTAAAAGAACTAACAGTAGATGTACCACTCAATCCAGTACTCCCACTATTGGGTATCCATCCAAAGGAAAAGAAGTCATTTTATCAAAAAGATACCTGCACTCAAATGTTTATTTCAGCACAATTCACAATTGCAAAGATATGGAATCAACCCAAATGCCCATCATTTCATGACTGGATTAAGGAAATGTGGTCTTTGTATACCATGGAGTACTATTCACCCATAAAATGGTGTCCAGTTCTATCCCCAACAATTTGGATGGAATTGGAGATCTAAAGAATAGAAAAACAAACACCATATGTACTTGCTATTAAGTTGCAACTAACCAGTGAGGACTCATGAGCACAGTGGGAAGTGAAACTCAGTGGAAATCAAGCAAGAGAGAAAGAGGAGCAGGGGATGGGCAGAAACCTACCAGGTAGGTACAGTAAAGACTATTTGGGTGATGGGCACATGGTGATAGCTGTGACTCAAGCATTACACAAGCACAAAAGCAATCCATGTAACCAAAAACGTTTGTATCCCTGTAATATTTTGAAAGAAAAAATTAAATCAAGATTAATTAGAATAATTAAAAACAAAAACAGACCACATTTTTTTATTGTGGGTATATTGACAGAGAGAATGGTGTGTTCCAAAGGAAGGACATGGGAATGGTCTTTTTTGGTCAGGCTGGTGAAGTCTTTGCTCTCCCCAGTTCCTCCCCAGCCTGTAGCTACTCGGCTTTCTTCCTGGCCTTCTGAGTGTGAGGCTTAGAATGCAGGTGCTTCTGATAACCAGCTCAGCAAGTGGGCCTGGATAAGTTTTAGAATTAGTTTTCTTAATAGCCCCAACTGGCCATTCTCAAAATAATTATGTTAAATGTGGCCTCCTGTGTTATGTAGAATAAGTAAGCTGGCTGTCTGGGTGGCTTTAAAGACTCAGAAAAGCTATATGCCTATGGGGGGGAAGGGTGCATTTTTTTTGGACTTGAAGCAAATCATGGAAAATGCATATCTGAAAAAAATCACATAAGACTTAGATAACCAAGGCACCGCAGGTATCATAAAGCTTAAACTGTTTGTGTGGATCACGTGGTACTGGGGACAAAGGTCTAGGAAAGAAGCATAAGGCAGTCACCTCTGCCTGATGCTTAATAAAATACACAGACATGAACACCATGAGAATAATGAAAAACTGAGCACCTGGGGCCTTAGAAAGAGAAAAGGGAGGTGAATTGAATGGTAGTTATGAAACCAGCTAGAAAGGAAGGTAAAGCTGGAGGCAGTCTGTCCCCGTCTTGACGTGGTGCACTCCCAAGAATGAGGCTTATGTAAGCTGGGTGGGGCCGAGGGCGCTAGGTCAGAGGCCTCAGAACTGGACTCACATCATCCAAGTCTCTGACATGGAATTGAGGCCACCCATGCCTGGGGGGGGGTGTTTCCTCTGGGACACTGTCCCCAGAGCTTTGTCTCTAGGCCTACACCTACGTACCTCTACCTGGTTAGGGAGACAGAAACTAACAAGTGATGCTGGGAATTGGAGACCAATTTACCCATGAAATCACTTTTAAAAGGGAAACTCCTAGACTCGGTGATCATGAGGGGCATATCTCATACAAGAAAACAGACACCTTCAACCTGTTGAACTTAATATCTTGTACCAAAGATCATAGGGATAGAAAGCAAATGCTAATCCTTTTCAATATGTAACGTGTGGTCACTTCCATGGCAAGCAGCGCAATACAGAATTGGTGGAAACCTGTGCATAGAGCAAGACCGTTCTGTACATTCCGTTGGTATTTGCTCATCCCTTCTGTGTGGTTTTTGTTGCGTCAAACAACTGAGTGAGAGTTGCCCCTACACCCCAGCTGGAGTTAGTGGAGTGCATTGTGGCTGGAATAGGCCTCTTTCTGGGCCACTTTCTGGGATGTCTGAGCAGTGGAAGCACAAATATAAACCTCGGGCACATAAGGACACACACAGGCCACAGAGCCTGTCAAGGGCTCTGTCATGTTCCGAACAAACAGATGTTTATCCCACAACATTTTTTTTATTTTTTACTTTTGGAGGCTGTCCAGTGCATTAAAACAAACAAACAAAAACCCCTAAACTGTTTACACTATTCCCTTTTGCTGCCTTTGCTTGTTTTGTTTTGCGCTCTTGTTTTCCCATACATTAGAAATTATTCTTGTGAGGAATTTCTGGCCAGCTGCTTTCTGGAACAGGCACTTCCATAGCTTAAACCAGGAACCCTTTGTTCTTGGATCTGAGTGGAGCTCAGATTGCCTTGTCACTTGGATCTTGGCGCTTCTTCCATGAAGTTTATAGGCTTTTTAAAATCCATTTCCTTTTTACCCCAAAGATAATCAGCTTCCATAACTTTTCTTGAAGTAAATAGTTCCAGATCCTTTCATTGTTTCAGGTTTTGCCATATGGTTCAGTCAGTATTT
This sequence comes from Perodicticus potto, assembly GCA_963574655.1. Lineage (NCBI taxonomy): Eukaryota > Metazoa > Chordata > Mammalia > Primates > Lorisidae > Perodicticus > Perodicticus potto. The sequence continues at coordinate 24,893 of CAUYRH010141771.1, read as the reverse complement.
TATTCAGCAATCATTTATTAAGCACATACCTAAGTTTGGAAGGTACTGTACCCCTGAACTAGGTATCAAAAGAGAAATTAAGGCCTTTTCTCGTTCATAGGTTTGTTCATGTTTTCACTTATTTTTTCATTTCCTTCATTCAAGAAACATTTTTTTTAGCTCCTCCTGTGCACCAGGTACTGCTTTGAGTGAAGAGGAATCAGTGATAAGCAAAAACAGATGCGGTCTTTGCCTTCAAGAAATTCCCAGTAAACTGAGGGAGACAGACATGTAAAAAATTAATTACAATTCAGGGTGAGACATGCCATAATAGTAGGGTGTTCAGGGTTTTTTTGAGGAACAGGGAGGGTGTAATAGGTGCTGCCTCAGGCATCAAAAATAAATTCACAGGCTATTTGACATGTGAGAGTTTTCCAGACAGAGGGAACAGTGTATGCAGAGACAAGGAGGTATGAAAGAATATCTTTGGAAAATGGTAATTGCTTCAGTATGGTCAGTATCTAGGGTGCAAAAACAGGAGATGCAGAAAATGAAGCTGAAAAAAGTAGGTGGGGTAGCCTACAATAGGCAATATGATAAGGTCATATTGCATGCCAGGTTTAAAACTCTGGATTTGACCCTATAATTCCTTTACTTGGTATATACCCAGATGACCAAAAATCACATTACAACAAAGATATCTGCACCAGAATGTTTTTTGCAGCCCAATTCATAATTGCTAGGTCATGGAAGAAGCCCAAGAGCCCAACGATACACGAATGGATTAATAAACTTTGGTACATGTATACCATGGAATATTATGCAGCCTTAAAGAAAGATGGTGACTTTTCCTCTTTCATATTGACATGGATGGAGCTGGAACAAGTTCTCCTTAGCAAAGTATCTCTAGAATGGAAGAAAAAGTATCCAATGCATACACCCCTAATATGAAGCAAATTTATATCTTTCAAGCGAAGGCTACAACCCACTTATTGCACAATAAGATGGGGAAAGGGGTGAAGGAGGGAAGGGGAGGGAGAGGGTGGGGGGAGAGAGGATAAAGGGTGAGATCACACTTGTGGTGCATATGTGAAGGGTCAGGAGAAAACTTCTAAATACGGATCAAAATTCTTTTCACATAGTAAATGAGAAAATATCATGAATGTTATATTAATCAGGTTGATAAAAATATCTCCGATTGTATGTGAAGCCCACACACTGACTGAATTATTGTACACAGTTATGACTCAATAAAAAATAATTAAAAAAAAAAAGATTGTGAGGTCTATTTCTACTTACTAAGATTTTTAACACTTGTAGGTCACACATTCCTGCATTTTCCTATATCTGACAACATGTTATTCTATCTTGATATGTGGATACTATGTTGGTGTGACCCCAAGTTTTGTCTTCCTTTAAGAACCATTGAAATTGCCTTGAAACACACAATTTATTTAAAAACAATATATGATTGATTTATTCAAGACCTGTTTTTCAATTTTATGAGGATAGTTCTAATGTTTTCTTATAAATCCTAAATAAATCTATTTTTAAAGTGTGGCCTTTTTGAGGACATCGCTATCCAGTACCTAGATTATTTAGCAATGTCACTTTCTCATGGCTACTCCAGCGGCTCGTCTCCCAGCTTTGTATGATCTTGGAAATTTTCACTTAGCTCACAGCTTTCTAGTAGCTGCTCTTGAAGAATCTTGCCATACGCATGTAAAGCTTAGTACTCAGCCAAGCAGGGTGTCTAACCAGAGGCTGGCAGCTGCATGTGGATGCTTATCTGTGATGTCAGATATCACAAAAATTATGCACAGACCTTTATTCATTCTCTCTCTCATTAGCTTTCATTAGTTTTTGTGTAAGCAAGGCATGGCCCAAGATAATTTTCCTTCTTTTGATATGTAGCAGAAAAGAAAAAAGATTGGACATCCCTGAAAGGTACTCTATGCTTATTTTCGGAGATGCTTCTCTATATATTTCCCTTTACTCTGGTAGTCTGTCTTACAAATTCCAGTTGTCTCAGCAGCCTCAAATTTCAGTGGTTGCTTTTTAACTCCATAAGCATGCTGTCCTCTGTTTGGGCTCTACCACTCTGCGTTATACTCCAGAATATTTCTCCAAGAACAGTGGCGGGGTTAGCCAGTGTGTTGTCTCAGGTGTTTTCCTTCCTTTGGTGCACATAGTTCTGAGTTGTCCAATGACTGAAAAGAGGTCTGCAGATATATTGTCTAGTATTATAGTGATATTGAAAGGACTAGTCTAGTATCAATTGCTCTGTCATTACTAGAAACAGAAGTCCTTCAAGAAGCTTTTGAAAAATATCAAATCATGATACAAGCTAATATATACTATAATGTAGTTTTTTCTATTTTTGAAAACCTACAGTGCTTACCTATTTAAATTTATTAGAACAAATTTTGAGCAATAATCAACATGATTCTAACTTCATAAATATGAAAGGAAACTGCAAGAGTAAAGGCAGGAAGATTAAATACTATTCAATTACAATTGTATACATGATACATAATGAGAGCCTAAACTAGTGCAGTGGAAATGAGATGAAAAGACATGAACCAATATTAGGATGTTTAAGAGGTTACCATATTTGTTCACAGATTAATCAGAAAGAATAAAAGAAGAGGATGTGTCAATAGTTTTCTAGCACCAGAATGGGGTTGATTATAATGTCACTAAAGAAGCAGAAATGCCTGCAAATGAGACAAGAACTTGACTGAAAACATTTTATTTTGCAATATCCTGCTAAAATATGTTGAGGACTTGAAAATTAACAATGAAAATAAAACTGGGTAAAAGATGATAATCATGGGATTTATTTATCAGCTAACAATATTTGGTATCCTATTAGGAGTAGGTACAAAAGAAGATGATGATTCAAGAATTACTCAGAAGTTTCTTGTTTGGATAGTAATACAATTAATTGATACTAAAAACACTGATGCAAGGGAAAATTTTAATGTAGGAGGATTGCAGTGATCACAGGTGATGAATTATAATTTGCACATAGTGATTTTGAGGACATATGGTGGAAAAATCTATTTGGTGGTCAAACATATTGACAAGATGATGAGAAAAGAGGTACAGTTTAGAAATTGAAGTTGACTTTACCTCTTTTGTGTTTACATGGATGGAGCTGGAAATGCTTTCTTATCAAAATTTAGCTTCTTCTATCTGCCCAGAACACTAACTCCCAGTCATTCCCAGCACTCATATGCAAGTAAAATTTAAGCAACATAAACTTCATCATAAATCTGCCTCTGGATATAGGGGAAGCTAGTTAGCAAGGTGGATAGGTAGAACTCTAAGATGTTTCCAAGATTCCCACCTGCCTAGTTAACACAACCTGCGTGATCCTTTCCCCTTGAATGTGTTGGGCCTTATGAATTTAATGGTTAGCACTTCTGATTAGGTTACAATGAGTTGCAAAGGTGAAGAAATTTTTCTCAGATGAAACTAAGATCCCTACTCAGTTGATTTTGAGTTAATTTAAAATGAGATTATACTGGGTGCATCTGACCTTGTAAGCACGGACAGAGTAGTGGGAAAGGTTCTCCTGCAATCTATGGAGGAGCTTCCATGTCCTGAGAGGGCCACATAGCAAGGAGCTATAAATGGCTTTTAGGAATGAAGAGCTGATGGCCTGTCAAGATAACAGGGACCTTAGTCCTACAATGGCAAGAAATTGAATTCTGCCAACATCTATGCGAGCTTGGAATGGGATCCAAGCTTCAGAAAGGACACAGTTGGACTGACTTGATGGCAGCTTTGTGAGACCTGAGCAGAGGACTCACGAAGAATCAGTAAGAGTACTGGATATACTCCTGACCTACACAAATCTTAATTCATTAGAATTTCCTGTGTGTCTTTTGTTCAAAGGAGGTGGCTCTTGGCTGGGGGCTGGTCATCAGAAAGGACATGCCATGATTAGAAGCTTGGAACTTTAAGCCTCACCTACCCCATTGTATGGGAAGAAGAGAGGAGCTGGAGATTGTGCTAATAATTGATTGTGTCTATGTGAGAAAGGCTCCATAAAAATTCCTGGTCTATGGGGTTTGGAGATCTTCCAGATTGGCGACTCTGGGGACAGAAGTTCCTGCAGTAAACCTTCCAGACCTTGTTATATGTCCTACTTCATCTGTGTCCCTTTATTACACATATATAATAAACTGGTAAATGTGTTCCCCTTAATTCTGTGAGCTGTCCTAGCAAATTATCAAATCCAGGGAGGTGGTTATGTGAATCCCAATTTGTTGCTGGTCCTTAAGAAGTATAGGAGAAAAACTGGGATTTGTGGTTGGCATCTGAAATGGGGGACAGTCTGTTGGTATTGCGCTCTTAGCCTGTGGGGGCTACACTAACTCTGGTTAGTGTCATAATTGAGTTGAACTGTAGGACATATAGATGGTGTCAGAATATCTGTTGATGTGAGAAAATACTCACCTATCTGGTGTCAGAAGTGGAGTGTTCTGGAAGTATTGAGAGTGGTGTGAATATATAGAGAAAAAGTTTGGTTTTCCCATAGAGAGAATGAGTGTGTCTGTGTTTCCTGTAAGCTCTCTTTACCCCTACTCTTATGACAGGGTCTTTTAAGCATGCAGTCCCCTATCCCCTTCTCTCTGTAGGCTTGTGGCAGCTGGAGGCAGGCAAAGGGGGCTCTGTTAGAATTTGTTTCTGCTTTTATTTGACTTCAAGTAATTTGAAGGCTGTAGTGTTCTCTTAATTCTAGTAGTAATATTGAATGCATGTCTACTGTGTAATTTTATTTATTCTCTGTAAATTTTATGAAGGGGAAGATTCAGACTTAGATAATTGTCATTGTTCTCCATACGCAAACATGGCCCCTCTTATCTTTTATTATGAAAAGTATCTCTGACAGAAGTGCTTTTTAAAGCCCCCAAACAGAATGCAGTCAGTAGTATTTCTAACCACAGGAGAAAAAGTGAAGCATGTGGTAGTGGTTTGGCCTCATGTGCTCTCTTGTATCTCTTCTGCCTTGTGTGTGGCTAATTTTCTTCACAAATTGGTTTACTAATATCTTGCAAATGGCACCATTGATGAATTTTAAGGATATAACTTAGATCAGTGTCATGCTCTGACAATCACAAAGGTACCTGACTACCTTTGTTTATGGAGTATAAGCAGCAATAGAGATGCTAGAACCTCTACTTCCTTCATTGTCTTCTTAGGACCCCTTCTTTTTGAGACCCTTTATCTTGTCCTAGTTGTTTGAATGCTTGAGATGACATGTTCCTTCTCTCCCTGCCACCTTTTTTGTTGGGACAGAGTATCACTCTGTTGCTAGGGCTAGAGGGCAGTGGTGTCATCCTGGTTCACTGAAACCTCCTGGACTCAAGTGATCCTCTTGCTTCAACCTCCTGAGTAGCTGGGACTACAGGCATGTGCCAATGTGCCCAGCTAATTTTTTCACTTTTAGTAGATGTGGGATCTTGAACTCCTAAGCTCAAGCAATCCTCCCTTCTCAGCCTCAGAGTGTTAGGATTACAGATGTGAGCCACCTTACCAGTACCTTTAATTGGTGGGTTTTAACTGCTCATTATTTATTTCTGTAGATTGTAAACTTTCAACTTTCTTTTTACTTGAGCTTTAGTAACAGATTGACTGTGATTCACAAATGGGGAGTTAGAGAGGAGGGCTTAAGACTAAGGGACTGAGAGGGGCAGCCATAACTCCCTCATTGCTGGGAGAACACCTGGCAAGATCTGCTGCAGTTCACTGGGCTTTGTCTGACCCAGGAATGTTCAGTAGGCTTAGTGTTCCGTAGATGTAGGCTGCTCTGGCAGAGTGTTAAGTGGGAACCGTTAAGTGGGAACTGAGGCCTTGAAGTTCTTAGTCCTGTACCCTGGACTACCCATGTTGGAGAATTGACACCCTTGGAACTAGTGTGGAACATCTGCATGGACACTTCGGTCGGAAAGGCCCAGGGTACTTATTTCATTGAGCAACAGTCCTGTTGCAGTCTTCCTCCCCCATAATTGCCTATGGCCAGCCTGTTCTGTACATTTCTCTCTAGCATGCAGGAAGGGTTGGAGATGATGTACCTTAACAGTTAAGAATTGGATTGCTCGCCAGTCACTTTTTTTTTTTTTGAGACAGAGTCGCATTATGTCACCCTTGGTAGAGTGCCGTAGCGTCACAACTCACGGCCACCTCAACTCTTGGGCTTAAGTGATTCTCTTGCCTTAACCTCCCAAGTAGCTGGGACTACAGGTGCCCACCACAACGCCTGGCTATATTTTTGTTGTAGTTGTCACTGCTGTTTGGCAGGCCTGGGCTGAGTTCGAACCTGCCAGCCCTGGTGTATGTGGCCGGTGCTCTAGCAGCTGAACTACAAGCGCTGAACCTTTTTTTTTTTTTTCATTTTGAGACAAAGTCAGCAACCTCAAACTCTTGGGTTCAAGCAATGTTTTTGCTTCAGATACCCAAGTAACTAGGACTCAGACATCTCAGGTATGATCTTGGCTAGTTTTTCTATATTTAGTAGAGACGGGATCTCACTGTTGTTCAGGCTGGTCTTGAACTTCTGAGCTCAAGCAATCCATTGCCTTGGCCCCTCAGAGGCTAGGATTACAGGCGTGAGCCACTGTGCATGGCCACTTAGTATGAATCACTAAACTTTCTAAGTATAATAGTTACAAATTATTGTTTATGCAAGGTTTTTATCAATCATTCTCACCAGGTGATAGACTTCACCACCTAGTGCTCAAACAAAACTGATGTCAATAGCCTTGGGCACTGGCCTGTAATGGCAAAGATGGATTAGATGCATTGGCCCACATAGCAACAAGTTTTTTTAAAAAACATCAATTTCTATTTGGTTTCTAAGATTAAGTCATTTAGGAATTATCAAAGAATGAGATTTCAATAACTCCACCTTTTCTCCAGGGATAAAGTTACATTTATGAGTTGTAATGGAAGCTGCAAACAGAAGATTGCTTTCCAAAATGGCCTTAATCATTGTCCTTTGTTGCAGCAGAAGCTCTGAAATCTCCTGTATCGGGAGATGCAACCTGTGGACACTGGGCGCTTTATCTGTTGGCCCTGCTCAAGAAAGTCTTTTCCTCTGATATCCGGGTTACTGTTAGCAAATAATCGACTAAATTACTTATGGTGAAGATCACTGAGGGTCTTGGGTTTAGAATTGATTTATAGGGTCTTAGGAGAGGAAACTAAGGATTTCCTTTGTGGAATTAAGGGCAAGGGTGCATATCTGGTAGCTTGTGGAAAAAACAACCTCTGCAAATCCTGGAGTAACTAAGAGCTTTGCTACAGAAATCTACACTCTGGCTATCCATGCTAGAGGTGGCTTCCTAAAATTTGTAATGGAACAGCATACCCCAGGAGAACCAAGGCACCTGGAACCAACTGGGAGTCACAGACAAACTCCTACCAAGGTGCCTGGGTATTATTCTTTCTTCAAAGTCCACCAGCAGAATAAATAAGGTCAGTATTCTCTGGAGTTCCTGACACTGGTGTGCTTCCAACTTTAGAGGCAGTTCAAAAGAATTAGCAATTTGCTAGATTTCAAAGGAAATGTGATTCAACAGTTCCCTATAGTCTGTAAGGTTCCAAGGGTTACTGGAATCATGGGTGCCCTGTTTTCTTGTCTGAGAAACAACTGAAGCTGAGAATACTCCATGCCTGACTCTTGGCTTCTTGCCCACTCCCCCTGGAGAACCACTCTCAGACAACCAAGGCACTGTTGACCTTGCTAAAGGAAGCTACACATCTGGTATTTTCATGTTGAGCGTTCACAGAACAGAGCAGAACTGTAAGAAGATGTATTAAAGGGAAGATAATCATTAGGGGGCCTCTCCCACCCTTTAAGCTTCCCCTGGAATGTTAGTATACCCTACATAAGATGAAAACGTGTCAAAAGTTAAACCAAACCTGTCAGATTGTCTGAAGACAAAAAGGAAAAGGCAGGGGAAAGAATCACTAGAATTCCACTTTCCTACCAATAGTACGAGTTTATGCTTCTTTAGCTAAGTGGCCAATTTGTTTTTGATCCCTCTTCTGTGTGACATGCCTGGGCTTTTCTCATTGTGCCTCACTTGACATGAACTAAATGCCTCTGGCATGTCTCACAGCAGCTATGATTTTTCCATGTTATGATTTCTTTCTTTCTTCCTTTCTTTCTTTTTTTTTAGAGGCAGAGTCTCACTTTATCACCCCCGGTAGAGTACTGTGGCATCACACAGCTCACAGCAACCTCTAACTCCCAGGCCCAGGCGATTCTCCTGCCTCAGCCCCCCCGAGTAGCTGGGACTACAGGTGCCCGCCACAATGCCCGGCCTGGGAAAAAAAATTTTTATTGTTGTTGCAGTTTGGCCTGGGCTGGGCTTGAACCCACCACCCCTGGTATATGGGGCTGGCACCCTACTGACTGAGCCACAGGTGCCGCCCCATGTTATGATTTCTAATGACCCTTTCTATCAATTCCGATTAAATTTTGTTAACTGTATTTATTCAACCTAAGCCCTCCTCACATTGATGGTGATATTCCCAGATCTTAAAGTAGCAGGCAGGATTGTTCCAGATTCTCCCTGGTTCACTGTTGATGCACAAAAGGCAGCATTCCTCCAGGGCAGTGGTTCTAAACCTTCCTAATGCTTCAACCCTTTAATATAGTTCCTGTAGCTTGCGACCCACAGGTTGAGAACCACTGCTCTAGGGTGTTATATATGCCAAGTGCTTTCAGAGTATATATATATTTTCCTTCAATCTTCCAGTAAGCTTATGAGATAGTTATTTTCACTCTCCTCTTATAGATGAAAAAACTTGAGGTTAAATGACTTGTTCAAGGTCACACAGACACAACTTCATATTCCAGGTCCCATGTTTTTCTACTAGACCCCCTAGATTAGATTTTTTTTTTTTTATTATATTATGTCCCAAACAGGAAGGTCAAAGCACTACTGACAATTCATGAACTTCTTATTTCTTAGAGGTCCTTAAATAGAAGAAGTCATAGGATGATGTCCTTAAAATAGAAGTTCTATGTTGCCATTTTCTTTGGAAAAAATAAGAAACTCCTTCCACCCAAATGAAAAGTGAGGTGGCTGGCTATGCAAATAGAATCCCATCAACTCTTCTAGGCTGATTATTACAGCTAAAGTAATTTTGTCTGTCCTTATCCCACAGAGGCCTCTGGACGAGTGCCAGATAATTGGGCACTAAGCAACTACATCAGGTGGCCAGTCTGAAAAGATTAGAATCCAAGACACTTAAGATTCTGAGCAGTACTCTTTGTATCAGATGTGACATGCTCTAGGGAAGTCTTTGCTCTTAAAATGTTCTACCTTATATGTCTATTTCTGAGAGTGACTTTTTAGGAATCTCAGAAAGTGTCTTTTCTATAAAGAGGCATTGGATTCAACTGCCTTCTCTATCAAGAGTTATTGGATTAAGTTGCTTTTAGAATAAATATTCCATTGAGATAAATGCCTAAAACATGGATCCAGTAAAAGACTTGTAAATTTTCTTTAAAATAAATTTTAGAGATTCTTTGGAAGAATTGCCTTAGTTGTATTAATAGAAACATTGGATTAAAAAGAAACTCATGTATGTATAAGTACAGTAGGCCTAGTTCCTCACGTTGACTACCTCTATATGTTGACCAGCTTGTTACAGTTTCTTGAGAGGTCAACTTATATATACAACATTTATATGTCTGTTTTAAAAATAGTTTTCAAAGCTCTTCTATCCATTATCAAATGTAACCCTCATAACTCTTCATCAAGTATTTACATCTTTCTAGTAAAAGACATAACTCTCAAAGAAGGTACTCTGATGAAAGATCCATCCTCAGCCAGGGAAAATCTGAATCTCTGTTTTCTTTGAGCTTGTTTTTGGTTGTAATAAGAATACATCAAAACCCATGTCTGGACCTCTTTTTGGCTGAGACAGCTTTGTTTCTTGAGACTCTGAACTCCGGAAGGAGCTCAGGAGTTGGAGGTTGCTGTGAACTGTGATGCCACGGCACTCTACCAAGGGTGATAGAGTGAGACTTTGTCTCTAAAAAAAAAAAAAAGAATGTAAAAACCTAGCACAGTGCTCCAGGAAAGACCATTGTACTGTCTGTATTTAGATTTCTCATTCAACAACAACACCAACAAAAAACAAACCCTATCACTGCCAGAACTGGACCAAAGGCCTTTTATAGCAAATATTTCATAATCTGCTCTGTTTCCATAGACTGACAGGGACACATGGACACTGGATATACGTGGAAGTGCCGGTGAGGCAGAAGAGGCACAGTAAAACTCTAGAATGGAAGGTCACAGGTTCACACCTGACCTTATCTGTCAGTTAACACTGGTCTTTTTATGTTGTGTGGTGATAAAGTGTACAGGTGGTTCCCACCTAGTCAGGATGTTATGGACTTAATTATCTGACCTCCTCTGTTATAAGGTATTAAATGCCAGCCAGATTATAAACTTGGACACTTTTGTTCATAAAGTGGTACCAAGCAAACATATTAGATGTAATATTAGAAAAATAAACTCACTTGTATATCACAATTCTAAATGCTTTTTGGTGCTGTGGCCTTGCCCCTTTTCTCTTTCACAGTGTCCTCTCCGTATTTAAAATCTGTGGGCTCCTTTGAGGTTGGGCTCTAGCTAAGTCTTGCTCACCTGGTCTCCCTGGTGGGGGGAGAGGTGGAGGAGGAATGGAAGGAGGTGGGAATGCTGGAGTGGCATCTCAGCAGGAGGGTGCAGCCCCCAAGCTCCACAGAGTTTGGTTTTGGTGCCCAGGCCAGGCCCACACCCACCTGCTCTTGTTCTGGTGGGAACAAGGCCATCTTTGGTAGAGTGTAGTTCTGCATCTCGTGGGACACATGAGGCCCAAGAAACTGGGGTTTATAAATTAAAATCGTGTAGTTGTGTTTTAGCCATTGAAGCAGCCCAAAATGGTCCTAATCACAGAAAATGTTCTAGACAGCACAGGATTTTTCCAGAATTATCAACAGCAAAGGGGAGAAACTTCCAACTTTGCAGAAGAATTAATTGGGACCTGATGAGGCAAATAGTCAAGAGATGATATTATGAAGTGAGCTTTCTAAAGGCTAGGAGCTGCCATCTGTCAAGGTGGTTTAAATCAGGATTTTGGCAAAAGCATATTATTGTGACAGTCAATAAATGTGAGTGGCCTCAGTCTCCTATACATACCTGATTCAGGAATGTGGTCATGAAGCCCCTGCACTGACTCAGCTCAGAAGACAGAGAAAAATGATTTAACTCACTATGAGATATGAAAGTTTTTTTCCACACTGTTAACCCCACAGCAAAACTGGCTGATAGGCGGGAAAGATGCCAAGCTGTAATTTTTGCATTTTCTCTCCATCTTCACTGTAAAAGATTTTAACTTGGAAAGAACTTAGCATAGCATTTTCCAGGAAAAGAAAATCAACAGTACTGATATATGTGTGATTCTACACAATTGGACCCAAAAGTGCATATAATAATCTCATCTGTAAGGGGAATATAGAATTTCATGAGTGATATGTTGAAACATGCCTGCAGACTTAAGTACTTAATATGATTTATATCTCTCTCAAGAAAAATATGAATTACAAGAGAAGAAAAGTTCTGACTTTAGTTCTCAGATCTGCCACTGATTTTAGCATAAAGACTTGGACCAATCTTTGTGCCTCAGATTTTCCCTGGATAAGAAAGCTACCATGAATGTATCTTAGACCTTGTAATCATTTTTTAAAGTCACTTTTTAATTTAAAACTTCTGAGAAAGTTTGGCTTCGTGGACTCTTACAGCATCTAAAAAGACATAAAGTAGAACTGATTCAAGCCATCTAAGACACTGGTAATGCCATTGAGAAGGGTTTTCAGATGCTAAGAGCCTTCAATCTCCCTTTAAAATGTGTTTCATCTTTTAAGAAGTTATTCTTATAGTTTAAATATTCCTGGCTTTAAATTTTTTCTGGTTCCTCTAAGTCTATCCATTCTCTAAGTTGAAAACAATGTCATCCAACTTCTTGCAACATAAGACTTCATTATTAAAATAGACTTCTTAATTTTCTGGAGGATTAGTACTTATTGAGACCTCACTATGTTGTAAATATAATGTTTGGAAAAGGGATAGAACAGCTAGCACAGTTCCAGACAATACTTACTACATTCTTACTGAGAAGTGTATTCAGTCTGCAAGTTGAGATGGAAGACCCTCCCCCCTATGCCAACCATTCAAAGGGAAATTCCCTGTGGCACCCTGGGCCTCTGCTGCCTCTGCTTGATTACCTCCAGTCCCAGCTTGTCTCCTGACAAGCTGCTCCTTCCAATTTTTGCCATCACTTGGTTTCTTGTAGACAAGACAGATTTCCATGCAAAGTTAGTCACAGTACAGACATGAGTCAAATACTGTAAGTGCTGAATCAGTTGAAAAAGACAAGTTCTGCATGACATCAAAGGCGGAATCACTGTTGGCTGTTGTGGTCAGGGAAAGATGATTTAGGGTTAAAAAACTAAAGTATTTTAGTTTTTAATCAAAGTACAACACAAATGTACATCATTAATATTTTTGATGTCATATGCCAATCCCAATAGTTAACATGCATTTTATTATTTTTAATGACTTTAAATGTTTTTTAATTGATAAAAATTATGTTTATTTATGAGTATAACATGATGTTTTGAGATCTGTATACTTTGGAATGGTTAAATCAAGCTAATTAACATATCTGCTGCCTCACATACTTATTTTTTTGCAATGAAAAAAATTTTAAATTTAGCAGTTTTCAAGGATAAAATACATTGTTTAACTGTAGCCATCATGTTGTATAATAGATCTTTTGAATTGTTTCTCCTTAACTGGGAAAGAGAAAAATGAAATGCTTCACAAATTTGTGTGTCATCCTTGAGCAGGGGCCAACCTAATCATCTCTGCATGGTTCCAAGTTTAGTATATGTGCTGCCAAAGTAAACACTAGTTCATTCTTATTGCGTGTTTGCTATGTGCCACGCACTAACCAGTGTGCACATGTCCTCTCAACATTGTATACAGAACTTTATAGATAACCAGAGAATCTAGTTTTCCTAGAACTATACCTGATGCAATCCATATAGCCACCATTTGATATGGATATTGTTATCCTGTTATTACCCACGGGGACACTGGCTTTGAGAGACTCAGTAATCCACACAGTGGCGGAGCCCTGCTTCTGAACCTATTGTGTGATGCCATAGTCTAGTCTTACCTACTGTGCTAAACTGCCCCTCCTGGAAATTTACCCTATTCTGTTAACTTGCTAAAGAAAATGGCTGGCTAACCAGTTCTTTCCAGTCTTCCTGAGAGCTAAGACAAGAGAAAATTATGAGAGAGAAGCAGTGAGAGAGAAGCCCACTGGTGATTATACCTCAGAAGTCATCCAGATGGCCATGAACTGATCCAGTAGCCCAGGTCCTTTTCTCAGTTCTGAGAGGAAAGGACATGCAGTCAAATGGACATCCATTTTTGTATATAAACAGGGAGTATCTTACTAGTAACACTAATTTAGTATTTATAACAAAAGTGAGTGGTAAACTATCATTTACTAAAGTCTCTAATTTAGTACTCGAAAAACTCGAGCTGCTTCATAGGAAGGCATAACTTTTAGAGTAATTGAACACATGTAGATAGCTGTCATTCTTAAAATTTGAAGGAGGGACTTTTAAATGCTATCTTGAATCAGTATGGTTTCCAGTTTCTCCCCCTCTTGCTTTAGGAATATATTTTTACGATGACTGTTATGTTTACTTTTGTGAATCATTTTGTTCTTGCTGAGTTATAAAGTTTTAACTGTTATTTCCTCATGGATTCTATCATTCAGTTCTTTTTAAAATGAAAAGTACAATGAAAATTAAGAAATACTGATTTAGAAGGAAGAATTTACGATTATTTCCAGGCCTCTTGTTAACCCTAGAAATTTCAGATGAATATATTGGCATTTCAAAACAATGCTATAGAGTAGATGTAATTTTTCCTAATTTAAAGAAGAAGAAACTGAGGCTCAGAAAAGTCAAGTGATTAGCTAAAATTTCAGAGGTAATAAGTGGTGAAAATGAAATTAAAACTCATGTCTGTCTGAGTCCAAATAATGTGTGCTCATTATATTCCATTGTCAACCCTGAAGTGTTTGCAATATAGTTGTACCTCCAGGTTGCTCTTTCTCCACTCACTTGGCTGTATCATTACTGACTCTACAAGTAAGATTTCCTTAGAGCTAACTTCAGGAAAATTAAATTTTGTTAGCAGGAATTTGAATATGACTAACCTATTAGGCTGGTGTGTGAATATCTTCTGCTGTAAAGACATTGGATGTAATATTATTTTTCCCTTTTTTTGGCGTCAATATGTCAAATCTGTATTTTAGGGACTAAAATTAAATAAGCTGCTATGGGTAAAATGGCTCTAGATATATATAACATTTGAGTAAAGATAAAGGAAAAGAAAAGAAAAAACCTTTGCCCTTGAAATTCCTTGCAGGCATTCTGCAAACTCTCTCTGACCTTGGAACACTTGGATGTGTCTTATTGCTCCCGGCTGTCAGATGGTATTATTAAAGCATTGGCCATTTACTGCACTAACCTCACGTCTCTCATCATTGCTGGCTGTCCAAAGGTATGTGGAGGAGTCAGAGCTCAGACATGTCAAATTTAAGCATTTCCAGGGAACCCAGGGAGGACTGCACTCGAGGGACTGCATTCATCACAGAGCTTGTTTTCTTTGCCATATTTCAAGTAATTATTAGATTATTTTTTCTATCTCCAAATTGGAAATAGTTTTATGACTTCATTTGTATCAAAGTAGAATTTTCCAAAAGCTAAGAACATAATTCTCAAAGAAATATAAACATGTGTTAAAGATTTAATTCATTAATGAGAAAACCAGCAAAGTGATAAAGCCAGTGTGTAAAGCAGCGGTTCTCAACCTGTGGGTTGCAACCCACAGGAACTGTATTAGAGGGATGCGGGCTTAGGAAGGTTGAGAACCACTGATGTAAAGCATCTGATGAACTTAGTATTTATAGGAACTGATGACAGAATGTTGGATTATGATTGTCAGGTTAGATCTAAAATTGGTTAATGTCCTACAAGGTAAGAAAACCACAACCTTGGTGTTAGCTTCTATTAGATAGAAATAATTTGTATTTCTCCTGGACAAAAATTTAACGAGTTAACAGTAACTTAATTGAGTTGGGACCTTAATCAACAGTAAATAGTATGTCAAACAAAGGCATGATTTCCTACCAAATTCCTCAGGTGGCTCTCTTAAACAATGTTCCTGTTTGACATTGCAAGGACATACAATGATCTTCTGTTTTATTGTCAAGTGTTTGATATTTTTTCTCGACATCTGTGTACAAATGGAATACACACTCATTGTGAGAAATTTGAACTACATAAAAGCTAAAAGCAAAAATCCACTGTCTTGCCACTTAGACATAACCATTATTGACATTTTATATTTATTCTTCTAGAATTTTTTCTATGTCCACAGAGATTGTAAATATTTATAGGAATCTTATGGTTTGTCTTGTTTTTAAAAGAAATACAAATACATTTTCTGCAGTATATTGTAAACTATTTTCTTTTCTCTTACTATATCATGGACAGATCTCCATATCAAGAAATAGAGGTCTTGGTTTCTGGAGTACTAAGGCAGATTCAATATACATATATTATTTTGTTCCTCTTTAAACCCTATCAAAACTGCAGATGAAGAGTAAGGGCCCATGTGGATAAGGAAAACAGGAGAGGAGACAAGAACAGCAACATTTTAGAAGTTTGAAAATAGATGGATTAACTTAGCAGATCAGAGACAGCTTTGAATCCTAAGCCAATAGCAGAGAAAGCTGAAAAAAAAATTGATTTACACCACAGTATTCAAACTTGGCAGTACTAGGTAGCTCTGGAGCTGGGTTAAGAGGGGGGCTAAAATAAGGAAGACTGAGTAAAGAATCTGCAGAAGTACATAGAGATCACTAAATCTCTTCTACTACTGCACACTTCTGGGCGACTGTCCCTGCCCATCCCAAACAAAAGCCCGAACATTTATTTCCTAAATACAGATTTCTCACCCCTGACACTGTTGATATTTTGGACACGATAACTTTTTGTAGTGGAGGGTTTTCCTGTACATTGTAGATGGTCTACAGCATCCCTGCCTTCTACTCACTACATGTCAGGAGTACCTAACCCCTATACTCCAGTCAAAAATGTCTCCAGATAGTGCCAAATGTTCCCTGGGAAGCAAAATCACACCTGATGGAGACCCACTGTTCTAGAGATAGTAAACCAGAAGGTTTCTGGGCCAATTAAGTGATCAAATGCTGAGTGCAGAAACACTCAAGCTCTTTGCCCAATTCAGTATTCAGAACTTAGACGCCAGATCTTTTCCTCCAGGCAACAAACTGATATCCTCTTGTCTGGGCACTCTGACTCCTCCATGGTAAAAGATCTAAAAACACGGACATTGTGAGCTTTCCCAATAAATAACCCACCTAGTCCACCTTTCGCTAAGCTTGTCGTAGAGAAGCCCCGTGCCAGGCATTCAGACCTTCCAGTCAGTGTTTAGTCCCCCTTTGTTAATCAAGAACAGGGAGTCCGGGATTACCAGACAGAAGAGGAAAGTCTCTAAAGTGGAAGATAATGACCAAAAAAATTTACAGGAAAAACTTAGCATTAGCAACTATGAAGGAAGAAAAAAAACCAAAAAGTTTTTTAAAAAATCCTCAGAAATTCCAAGTTTATGAACAAGCATAAACTTCTTTTGTGCAGACTGATAAGCTTTTATTTCCTGCAGCATCACCCTGACTCTTAAGAGTCCCTACACTCTGTAGTTCGTCTACCAATTCAGCTTCTATATTGTTTAGTTTGTGGACAGGATGACAGGATTAAGAGTGATGCTAGAACCTCCTGAATCGTCCACAGCTAACTGTGCTCTAACAAGAAGGCAGTAGGAGAAAAGACAACGATAAGCCAGGACAAAATGAAGCCACTACATTCACAGCAAAATTAGTTTTGTTTAATAATATACTCGTTTAGAACTAGGGAAACCAGATGTCTTTCTGGATAGCATTCAGTTCTAAAGTGAGCTGGGTCAGGAAACCCAGCACGCCAGCAGCACCGACCAGCTGACTCTGCAGCTTGAACAGGGATCTCTCACAGGGGTGCTTGCTTTCCTAGGACATGCACACATGGCCAGCACATGGCTCGCTGGCAGCTGTCCTGGCCATAAAGCAGGCACAGACAGAGACTAGGCTTTTTAGTGGCTCTAAAGAAGAAAGTAGGAAAATGAGAAAAGGAGAGGCTCCAGTGAGAATAGAGAATAGGGCAGAGGATTTTTGTTTTGTTTTGTTTTGCTTTGGTTTTATTTTTAGGTAAGAAGCAGCTGAAGGAATTCCTTCCATAAACTGTACAATGGATACTGTCTTGCAGCCTAAGGGAGATGTTAACAGAGAATGTGTCATGAAATACATCACCCTGCGTGAAAGGTTTAGGGGGAGAAAGAGGGAGGGGAGTAGGTTGTTTCAGAGCCCTGATGTAAAGGAGTAGAAGGGTTGAGCTCTGAATTGTTCTAGTCAGACTGTGGGTCAGATGAGCATCCTGATTCACAACATGTGGTGACCATTACTTGGGCCAATCTGAATGCTCCTCAACTAAACTCACTTCACCTTACCCAGAAGTCATAAGGCTGTGGCCCAGCCTAATATATTCCACTTACATTGCTTTTAAAAAAATTTTTTTTATACTTTTTTTTTTTTGGAATTTTTGGCCGGGGCTGGGTTTGAACCTGCCACCTCCAGCATATGGGACCGGTGCTCTACTCCTTTGAGCCACAGGTGCTGCCCTACATTGTTTTTTTTAGAGATAAAAAAATAGATTTTCTTTGTATTTTTTATTTTATTTTTTAATTTCAAAAAAATTACATCTTGTAATTTATCTTGTATAAGGCTTAAGTTGGGGATTTCATGTGCCCATCACCAGAATAGTGTTTACTGTTCCTCATAGGTAAGCTTTTACCCCTCACCTCCTTCCACTTCCCCGTTCTTGATTTCCAATGTCCTTTACATCTCTTTGTGCTCGTGTATGCCCACCGTTTAGCGAGCACGTGTGCTGTTTGTTTTTCTATTCCTGAGGTACTTCACCTGGGATAATGTTCTCCAGTTCCATCTAAGTTGCTACAATTACACTGCTTTTGATAAGCCTTAAAAACACATTGGTGTCTGGCTCATCATTCTATGCTGTATTTCCCAAAAGGCCACAAGTGAATTTTGAATCGTCACTTTTTCCATCCCTGGAAGACCAGCTCTTTCCTACAAGCACCTCACCTCCAAGGTCAGTCAGTAGTACTGTGACCTCATTGTACCCAGCACTAAAATGCCAAGAAAGGGCAGAGGAAAAAAGCTGGTTGCTATGGGCCCAGCTCAAAGCCCTCAGCAGTGCTCAGGGCCCTGTCAGTTAATACTGTCATCTTTGACCTCATGATGTTGAAAGAGGGAGGACTTAGTAATGGTTAAAAAGAAAGAAAAGGGAGAAGGGAAATGAGAAAAATCAAAGTGAAGCCCTTAACAATAATGAAAAAATGTTTCTGCAGTGCACCCTCGAGGGAGTTAAGAAAGCTAAACCAAGCCCGTGCTTTAGAATCACATTTCTGCAGGTTCACTGAGCACTGGTTCCCAGCTTGTCTGCTGAGACAGACCGCACTCATAGGCAACAAGTCACTCGGAGCAGATGTATTACTTATAGATTGGTAGCAGGGCACCTTGTCAAGAACAAGAGCCAGGCTTGTTCCCTAAGCCTCCCGAAAGCTGCTCGAGGTGGATCAAGTCTCAGCTGTGCGTGGTGCCCTTCACCATAGCTGAGGGACTCTGGCAAATAGCTCACCTTGGATTTTATAGCCTGGAGTCCATAAAACCGGCTGAGCTAAAGCGCTGAAGGACATCCTGTTTTTAGGGGGTATTGGAACAGCCCAGCCAGCTGTTCCAGCCAGCACCTAATCCCAAACCCCATCTCAGGATGTTGCATTCCCAGAATATTCTATAGTTATTCTTGGGAATGACAGGCTATAAAAAGGAGAAAAGTAGGTGGGTCCAAGGCCAGCCAACCATCTTGCAGGTGAAATATATCTGAAAAGGTGAATGAGTTAGGTCACAAAGCCCCACTGCTCTCCCAGGAGCCGTGGGGTCCTGGGTGCAGGGATAGCTACACAACCTTGTGAGTCAAGGGGATGGGAGAAAGCCTCAGGGCATGCACAGAATTTCTTTCATATTCCTAGGGTGAAAAGTTACCCCAAAATTTATCATCAGAAATGTCTTCAGAGCCTTGATGACACTGGGCGATGAGAGTTAACAATAGTTTTGTCTGTTTGAATTACTCTCATTTTACAGATGGGGACATATATTACATAAGGTGAGATTCTTGGCACAGGCTAATGTGTCAGTTATCTATTGTTGTATAACCAGTCACTCTTAACTCAGTGACTTTAACAACTGCCATTTTGTTTGCTCACAATTCTATGAGCCAGCAATTTGGACTGGTCTTGGGGAGTCTTCTAATAGTGGTTGTACAAGGGTTGCCCATGTAGCTGCAGTAATCTCTTGGCTGCGCGTAGAGCTGGCTGGCCAAGGGGGCCTAGCTAGCTAGGCTAGCTTAGCTTCTTCTTGCTGTATGTTGTCTCATCCTTACACAGGTTAACCAAGCTTTTTCGGAGGGCAGCAATACATTTCAAGAGGTCAAAGAGGAAGCTGCAAGCCCTCTTGAGGCCTGACTCAGAAGAAGAATATGACTTCTGTCCATTCTTTTGGTCACAAGACAAGTCATAAGGCTAGCCTAGATTCAAGAGGTGGGAAAACAGACTCTACTTTTTGCTGCGAGTAGCTGCGAAGTATTTGTGGCCATTTTTAATCTACCACAGCTATATTCTCACAAATAAAAAGAATAAAACAGGAAATAGCCAAATACAGCCTAATATTCCAGAAGATAATTTCCCAGGAACCTCTCTTTCTCTTGCAAATATATCCCAAATATTTTTACTATATTTGAAAGCCCTCCCAAGATTCAGAGGCTTATCAAAAAGCTAGAGCAAAACTTTGGGCACCCATTTTTTGCCTAATCGTCAAAGTAAGTCCTTTCTTCCTGTATATAGATTTTTATTAGTTAATATATCGTGAAACCAATTGTTATTAATCCAATAGTTTGCTTGGTGGCCTATTCAGATCCCTTTCTTGCTGCCCATGTTTGAGAAGATTTTCTTTTCTTGGGATCATTACTAGTGCTAGTGAAATTACTTGACTTCCCAGATAATCAAAACACTAACTGTGGGGAAAAACAACAGCACAATTCAGCAAACATGAAAGACAACAGTCAAGTTATCTTTTGTGTAAAGAGCTCCTACTTCAAAAACAAAAAGTAGATCCCATAGATTAATGATAAAGGGGTTGAATAATCATAATTATAACTATTATTATTGACTGGGTGCTTACTATATGCTAGTCGCTGGTTCCATACATTATCTTATTTAATCCTATGGCAATCTTGGGTAAGTACTTTATAGATGGGTAAACTGAAGTTCGCAAAATTTAAGCAACTTGTCTCTTGTCGCACAACTAGATAGTGGCAGAGCTGGAGTTCAAACTAGATAAAATACTACTAGTAATCAATATGGAAAAAGATTTGACATAATAAATCCAAGTTAAAACATTATTTGAAGTACCATTTATGACCTACCAAATTAAGTAATTTTAATGGTAATGTCCAGTGAGTGGCCAGGGCTCAGTGAAACCAGTTGTTATGTTGCAGATGGCATGGATAGGTGAGTATTATCCTTTTGTTAAACAATGTGAAAATATGTAAATAAGAGCTACAAAAATAGTCATACTCTGTCTTGATCTGCTTTTTGTTGCTTATGACAGAAGACTTGATTTATAAGAAATAAAATGTGTTACAGTTCAGGAGGCTGGGAAGTCCAAAGTTGAGGGAGAGCACCTGGTGAGAGCCTCCTTGCTGGTGGGGACTCTGTAGAGTCCTGGGGTTGCACAGGGCATCAAATGGCCAGAGAGCCAAGCATGTTTATAAGGCAGTTTAGGCTTCTCTTCTTCTTATAAAGCCACCAGTCCCACTCCCATGATAACCCAGCAGACCATTAACCTCTTAATCAGTTAATCCATCCCTTCATGAAGGCTGCTCTTGTGAAGCAACCACCTCTTAAAAGCACTACCTCTCAGTACAGCCACACTGGGGACTAAGCTTCAACATGAATTTTGGAGG
The DNA here is from genome assembly GCA_963574655.1 of Perodicticus potto. NCBI lineage: Eukaryota > Metazoa > Chordata > Mammalia > Primates > Lorisidae > Perodicticus > Perodicticus potto. The sequence goes on along the minus strand of CAUYRH010141771.1, from coordinate 3,604 downwards.
GGACAAACCTTCAAAGCATGGCATACCCCATTAAGTACACCTTCTGAAATCTATCATAAGGGAAACAATTCAAAATCTGGAGAAGACTACATCCATGAACACAATCATCAAAATATTGTTTAAATAGTAACAACTTGAAAGTAACTGAAATGACCAGAACTACAAGAATGGTAAACTGTGTCTATTAAATCAAACATTTTATAACTAAAGACTATAAGTATGAAGACTGTGAAGTACTATGGAAATGCATTAGTAAAAACAAAAAAAGCAGAATGTAAGCTCTACAGTTCTGAGAGCTCCTTCCCCTCGATGACATCAGATCCTCAGAGACCCACATAGTATGGCAGAAATGTCTAAAGCATTTTTTTTTGAGAATGATTTGCAATGTTGAGCCTTGGTCCTGCGCATGTTCTGAAATTTGGACGCGATTAGACAATGACAACATCTATTTCCCCAAACTTAAAAAGTATACATTTCAAACTGAAGGGCTTCACTGCATAATTCTTTTAACTTTATGTTAAAAACAAGAGCCCAGACTCATGATGTATGCTTTTTAGAATGTTCAAACATTTAAAATAAGAAATTAAATCCAGTTGGAAAAAAATTCCTTTAGGGAGAGTAATCTAGTTGATTCTGTACCAAGTCTCGACTATAAATTCTGAAGCTAAACCCTGAGTAAGTGAAATAATCTTAGTTGAATTGCCTCTCCAGGACATGTGGGAAAAGTTGTGAGATGTTGGAACCCCTGGCAGAATTTCTCAGAAAGGGATTCATGAGTCTTTGTGGCAACTTCTTTTCCTTCTAAACATCTGTCTTACCTTCTTATCCTTTCCAGGTTACTCCTTGTTTCTTTCATACAATCAATCAGAGATGTCCAGACTCTTCACAGGAATCTGACCCTGTCTGCAGGTTAACTTCAGGGGATATATATTTTGAAGTTTTGAAACATAAACATATGTTTCTAAATTGATGGTGCTTTAGAGGGGATTTTACATTTAAAGGCAAATCCTACCTCTATAGCATTTCATGAGCTGCTCATATTGGTGTTCATTGCTCATTTAGGCATTACTAAAGAAATTTTGATGACGTTTGCCATCTGAGCCAGAGGACTCCTAAAAGAAAATAGCAGCAAGGTCACCATGTCTATTGGTGCCACTTGAGGCAGACATTTTATTTTTGTGGCATTATTTGGAAACAGTTAAACAACTAACTTTAACTACAAACCTATCATGGGAAAGCTGGGTGAAAAAATCTGCAAGTATCCTGATTTCCATTGTTAGGAACTGAATGATTATGTTCTCCCAAATTCCTATGCTGAAACCCTACCTCCCAATGTGACGCTGTTAGGAAGTGGGGCCTTTGAGAGGTAAACAGGTGTGGAAGAGATCATGAGGGTGAAGCTTTCGTGATGAGGTTTTGTCCTTATACGAAGAGGAAGAGGCAAGAACTTTCTCTGCCATGTGAGAATATAGCGAGAAGGCAGAGGCAGACTCTGCATATGAGGAGGGACCCCTCCTACAATAGATCTGCAGGCATCTTGATCTTGATCTTGGACTTCCCAGCCTCCAGAGCTGTGAGAAATAAATGTTTGTTGTTTAAGCTGCACAGTCCATATTATGTTATTATAATGGCCTGAACTGACTAAGGCATTGTTCTTACCTGAAATGGTGTTTGTTTGAATAACCAATACTTATTCTGGTTGTGTGTTCAGATTACTGATTCAGGGATAGAGATGTTATCAGCAAAATGCCATTACCTGCACATTTTGGATATCTCTGGTTGTGTCCTGCTTACTGACCAAATGCTTCAGGCCCTTCAGATAGGCTGCAAACAACTCCGGATCCTGAAGATGCAATACTGTGGACGTATTTCCAAGTATGTACCTGAATATAAAAGTGTTTTCAATTACTTTTCTAATATGTATGTGGCCATGGCATTAGTGGTTTTCAGTGCTAGGAAGTTTCATTCTATTTTTTTGCCCAATGAAGTCAACATTTTGAGTTGAACCAAAGGATGCTCTCTTCTAAAATGATCTTTGTGTTTTCATATCCCCTTTCCAGTAGCCCTTTTACTTTAAGCATCTAACCTTCCCAGATCAAGCAGGGGTCTAACACCTTACCTCTAGCTGTAACATTACCTCTAGCTCTTCCTCTACTCATCTCTCAAACTATAGTCCATTTAGTCATCCTCCGTAGAAGTTAAGAAAATAATCTGATTAAACTCAAATTAAGTTCACAGTTAAGTTTTTCCCTCTTCACTGAGGACAAAAATGTACCAGCGTTTTAACTGACCTGCTAAAGTAGTTTGTGAAATACTTAACATGAGAATCCTTGACTATCCCCTGAAGGTCAGGCTCTATTCTGCAGGCTAGAAAAACTAATACTAAGAATTAACATTATTAAAGTATAAAGTGCATAATGTGGTCTAAGCTTATAGAGGAACTTCTTAGTTAAATAGTCATGGCATGAGCTGAACCCTGAGCTCTAGTCACTTGAGGAATGAGGAAGAAAATACTTGAGGAATGAGGAAGAAAATGCTTTCAGATCCAAGGCTATGTGCTAAGATAAAAAAAAAGAAAGAAAGAAATGGAAAAAGAAGGAAAAAAAAATTACTTGTGAAACAGCAACTCTTACTGACCCCAGGCCTGTAGGGAGAAAGGCAGCCAAATAAAGCTGGGTCAGAGATAAGGGGCAGGTCCTGGAAAATGTTTGAAGACCCTTTGTGATAGGTCTGCAGATAACTCTGATGTGAATATTAATTAATTTTGTTTAAAGAACGTAACCATGAAACCAGACCTAGGAGTCTGCCAAACTCATTAAACAACCTACTTTGGACAAGGTGACAGTGAATCAGTGAATGAATAATGTTTTATTCCAAAGAGTTTAGCATCTAGCCTTTTGATGGCATTTTGCCAATCACTATTTATGGGAGGTAACATTATTGAACTTCTAAAAGTGGGATTTTATTTTTTTATTTTTATTATTATTATTTTTTAAATTATTTATTAAATCATAACTTTGTACACTGATGCATTTATGGGGTTAAGGGTATTGCTTCAATATACAATGTGAAATGCTTACATTGAACTAAGTAACACATCCATCACAATTATACTCATTTCTTACTAGTCTTGAAATGTACCATTGCATCATGCACATTAGGTGAGGTCCCCCCAGATATCCTCCCTCCTTCCATATTCCCTCTCACCTCCCCTCTCTCTCCTCTTCCCTTCTACTTTCTGGACTATAGTTATGTTTTGCCATTCATCTGAGTGTGTAGGTGGTTATGTATTGATTTCATAGTAGTGCTGAGTATATTGGATACATTTTTTTTCCATTCTTGAGATACTTTACTAAGAAGAATATGTTCCAGCTCCATCCAGGTAAGCATAAAAGATGTAATGTCTCCTTCTTTTTTATGGCTGCATAGTATTCCATTGTGTACATATACCACAATTTGTTAATCCATTCATGGGTCGATGGGCACTTGGGCTGTTTCCATGTCTTGGCTATTATGAATTGGGCTGCAGTAAACATTCCAGTGCAGATGTCTTTGTTGTAAAATAATTTTTGATCATCTAGGTATGTACCTAGTAGAGGAATTG
>CAUYRH010141769.1:0-29079 GCA_963574655.1 Perodicticus potto | reverse complement strand
CAGCCACGTACACCTGAGCTGGCGGGTTCGAATCCAGCCCGGGCCCGCCAAACAACAATGACGGCTGCAACCAAAAAATGGCTGGGCGTTGTGGCGGGCACCTGTAGTCCCAGCTACTTGGGAGGCAGAGGCAGGAGACTCGCTCGAGCCCAGGAATTGGAGGTTGCTGTGAGCTGTGATGCCACCGCACTCTATCCAGGGTGACAGCTTGAGGCTCTGTCTCAAACAAAAAAAAAGAAGACAGACAATTGTTTAGAAGTCAAAACCAAGGTAGGACTGTGCTTTGGGATTATTGTGGGAAGGGTTTTTTTGTCCTCTGCCAGGACAGGAGATCGTACATCACCCGGTGCTCTCCACGTGAACTGCCCCGGGGGACACTCTAAACGAAGTCTGTAAACTGGGACCTGCCGCCTGCCCCAAGCTTCCTTGTTTATGTATTGCCTGTGTCTGCTTTCAGGAAAGAGTGGCCGAACCGAGTCATTGTGACAGTCACTAGCACGAAGGATGGGGAGGTGAGAGGGGAGCTGAGCAGCCCTGAGCCTGGGCTCCATGAGCCTCTCTGATTTTTGTCATACACAGCCCCTTAAGTCTCCAAGCAGGACCTGGAAGTTCATGTTAGCCCGTGTGCAGGTACCGGCGGGAGTCACCTGCAGGCAGCTCTGTCGGTGAACCATCACTGAACACTCCTGAAGCAGCTCCCATGTTTACCTGGATGTGGCCAAACTATGACACCTAGCCAGGTGGATGCGTCTGCGCCAGGATTCAAATGAAACGTCCAGACAGGGCAGAATGCAGCTGACAGCCTCTTCCTTAGCCAGAGGACTGTCGGTTCATTCTTGTCCACTTCCTGCTTTCTCTTCCCATTGTAAGAGCTTTTTCCAGTTTGCTGCTTTCATGATGATCAGGGCTTTGAAAGCCATAGAAATTGTCCGTGTGGCTGGCAGCCCCACCCATGATGGTGGCCTAGTGTGTCAGAGGCTGTGAGGTGCAGAGGACGGGCTGCGGGGAGAGCTGCAGACCATGTCAATTCAGGCAGCACACGGAGACCAGGTGGACAGTTTGCCCATGAGACCCTGCCCAGGGCGCAGGGAGCCTCTGAGCAACTGCCTGTCCCTGTATCGTTCACCACTAAGAAAATGCCACAAGACTGCCCTGTGTCCTTGGAGAGGAGATGTTATGGGAGGTCAGTGACCCATCTTCCAAATTACTTACTCCCTTTAAGAGTGAAACCCAGACGTTTGTCCCGTGTGCTACATGGGGAAACAAGGACTGTACTGCCAAAGCTCCTGGCCCAGCCATTTGTTTTGTTTCCACTTTTACCATCATCCTGTTCTCACTTAAAGCTTTTTCAGAATTGACAGCTCGGTTCCCAAAGTCAGCAGGGAAGCCATAAAAGGTATTTAGGGTGCAACTCCTGCTGGAAGTGGAACTTGCAGGAAAATGGCTGTATCTTCACTTCTAAAGATTGGGAGCTTCTCCTGGATTTTCTGTCAAAAGTAATACACAAAGGAGGTTATCAGCTGGAGAAAACAGTAACTCCCAATTTTTTTTTAAAAAGGCTCTATTTTGAACTCTTTTGCACGTTCTTTACACCAATGACATTGAGCAATGATTTCTTATCAGAGCCTGCAGAGGCAGAATTGTGAAATAAACTAAACTGGACTGTGGTTCAGAAAAGACTCATTGAGTAGAGTGCCAGGCCGTAGACACTATAGGCCACAAAGACGACTAAGACATAATTCCTGTCCACAAGCAAGACACAGCGAACTATGGGGGTGTGGGGCAACACCAGAGGGGCCTGACAAGAGCTGTGAGGGAGGGTCATGTGTGCACCAGAGTTCAAAGGAAGGAAAGGGGGTGGTGCCTGTGGCTCAGTGAGTAGGGCACTGGCCCCATATACCGAGGGTGGTGGGTTCAAGCCCGGCCTCTGCCAAACTGCAAAAAAAATTTTTTAAAAAAAGGAAGGGAAGGATCATAGTCAAGGCTATGTGGGGGTGTGGGCAGCACCACAGAAAGGGCTGGCAGGGGTAGACTTCAGGGGAGGGTTTGTTAATTAGTTTTACACTACCTCAAATGCTCTCAGGTCTGCAGCTTGGCTGGGCAGCCTGGCTTCGGGCTGACGGCCCTGCTGGGCAGCTCCTTTCTGCACGGGGCTCAAGTCTGTCCCACATTTGTTTGTCTGGAGCAGTTTTTCTCACGGCGATGCAGAGACACATCTCTGCTGTGCGACTTGGTCCGAAGCCCAAAGTCAGGGATGGGGAATCAGATTCTACCTCTAGTCGGGAGAACTGCAAAACTACAGGGTAAAGCAGAGAGAGGTGAAGCACGGGGCCAGCAGTTCAGTCTGCCACACGAGGGCCTGCCAGGCACAGGGGCCGGGAGCCCAGGAGTGCAGAGCTGCAGAGCTGCACAGCGGATCGTGCCAGGGAGGCAGCGCGGCCCTGTCTGGCAGCAGCCTGGCGGGAGTGCTGACGCTTTGGTGGACACACCCAAAAACAAGGGGTTAGGAGCTTTTCTAAACATGGGAAATGCTGTGTGCTAGAATCCCCTGGTGTTTTCCAGGGTGTGAGAGCACAGTTGACAACTTCAGGAAATACAGGAAGTCCCCGAGTTATAAACATCGACTTACGTACAACTTGCACTTATGACTGAGGCTATTACAGGTAATAGGTAAACGTGCCTGTTCCAACTTACATGCAAATTCAACGTAAGAACAAATGTACTGAATCTATCTCATTCACAACCCGGGGACTCCCTGTAAACCATTTTCACTTTGTTTAATCTGAGGATTCCTAAGCTCTTTTTGTCTCGGATCCTGTTCCCTCAAGTAATGCTGACCGAAACTGGACAGAACTCCCTTTGAAAAATGCTGAATCAGGGCGGCGCCTGTGGCTCATTGACTAGGGCGCCGGCCCCATATACCGAAGGTGACGGGTTCAAACCGGGCCTCGGCCTAGCTGCAAAGCAGAAAAATAGCCGGGCGTTGTGGCGGGCCCCTGTAATCCCAGCTACTCGGGAGGCTGAGGCAAGAGAATCACCTAAGCCCAGGAGTTGGAGGTTGCTGTGAGCTGTGTGATGCCACGGCACTCTACTGAAGGCGATATAGTAGTGAGACTCTGTCTCTACAAAAAAAAAAAAGAAAGAAAAATGCTGAATCAGACCACAGGAGGCACGTATGGAAACAGAATTGGAACATGAGTTTGGACCACTGTGGTTCTGCCTAACAAGACAGTGAAGAGATTATGTTTAATTCCTTAGGCGGTGGGAAACCCTGAGAGTTTTAAGAAGAGTGATCTAATTGAAAGTACTTTTTTGCCTACTCCAACCCTTGGCCTACAAAAAATTTTAGACACACTATTTTTATTATTAATAAGGCATTGTGAGAACTAAAATTAATAAGCTATGGCCTAAAATTGTTCTTCCAAACTTCAGTCATTTATGTATTTTTCATCTCAATTTTGTATGCTACCTGTCCTGTTATTAATTTTTTGAATTGACTTAAATATAGCTTAAAGGGGAACTTTGGTATAAAACCACTACCTGTCCATAAGTTCCTGGATATTTTTCACTTCAAGATGTGGAGCCTAATTCTTCTCTTGAATGTGGCCTTGACTTAGCAGTAGTGACTCACTGCTGGAGAAGAAAGGGTAAGATTTCAGAAAACTAGATGATAAATGGTACTATAATTTCTCTCTTGCTGTCCTGAATCCCTCCCTCAGGGAGAAGCCAGTTGCCCCATCATGAATAGCCCTACAGTGGGACCCATTAGTTAAGAAATGAGACGCCCTGCCAAAGACGGGTGAGGAATTGAGGCCTCCAGCCAACCGCCTATGAGGATCCACCTGGGAAGACGGTCACCCACCACAACTATATCTTTAAGTCTCCGCAGCTCTAGTTCCATCTTAACTGTGACCTCATGAGAGACTCTAAGCCAGAACCTCCCAGATTCCTGACCCTGGAAGCTGATTGTTATCTACAAGTTATCTACTTTAGAAATAGAATGGTGGGACAGACACAGGATGGGTATTTCCATTCCAAAGGGAGAAAGAAGCAAGAAAAAAGGAGTAACTGACCCCAAGCAAATCTAAAATACAACAGGTACGGCTCTTTAGGTTTTACCCAGTGGGACTCTGCAGGGACCCCGTTCCCCGGCTCCACGCGTCACGTGGCAGCTCCGGCCCCCCATTTGCACTCAGCGTTGCACTTAGTAGGGCGCTCGAGGTTGGCGCTAGCCCTGCCACAAGCCTCCGCCTGGGCACCCGGCCTGTCACGACGTCCTTTGGCATCTGGGTGGAAGAAGCCGTGTGCCCACAGCCCCTCCATTCCGAGTGCCCCCCACCACACAGTCAACACCAAGGTTGGCGGCTTGTACCTCCCGGAGCGGCGAGCCCAGCGCCGAAGCCTGCTTGAGTGTTGCGGGGATGGCAGGCCCTGCGCGGAATGCGGGGGCAAAGCCGGGGTGGCCCGGGCATGGCGCCCACAGAGAGCGCCCTGAGATTGAGCCCTGAGGCCAGTGGTGGGAGCGGCAGCCGCTGGCATCGCAGAAAAGCTTCTCCCTCGTCGCCCGGACTCTGGGAATAGCTTCCGGCCCCTTTCTCATTTGCACCAGGCCTGGCCACACCCAGCATGACTTTTCACTCTCTGTGTGGCCACGCTGTGAAGTTTCCAGCTCTTCCCACCCTCTAACCCCCTCCTGTGTTTCCTTTCCCTTCTAAGTGATTAAAAGTAGCCGTGCAGCGGCCGGAATGCTCCACTTAGACGCATTCTACTTCGGCCTTAATTTCCACCTTCCGTAAGTCCCCGGGCATGGACACCTGTCAGCCAGTTCTTTGCCACACAAGGATGACTTTTACTCCAGTTTGCAACACCTTGTTCTTCAGTCCTGTGCGAGGCCTCATCAGAACGCCTTTACTGTCCATCCTTGGACCAATGTTCTCATCACAACCACTTACGGAATCGCTAAGAAGTTCCACACTTTTTGAGCCCTCACCCGATTCACCTTTAAGGATCTGTTTATGGCAATGCAGGCTTTTTCCAGCATTCACTTCACAGCTGTTCCAGCCCGTACCCATTATCTAGTTCCAAAGCTGCTTCCACATTTCAGGCATTCATTAGCAACAACAGTCTCACTTCTTAATATCAATTTTCTATCTTAGTCTCCTTTATCAAGAATACCCAAGAGTGAGTAATTTATAAAACAAAGACGTTTATTACTTACAGTTCAGACAGGCGGCACAGTGCAGGAGCAGGTGCTGACACATGGCCGGGGCCTTTGTGCCGCAGCAGAGCCTGCTGGAGGGCACCATGGGGTGAGAGCGCAGAGCCTGCAGGCGGCTGGGATCCTTCCTCCCCTCCTTGGAAAGCCACTAGTCCCTGGGGGAGGGAGGGATCCTGGTAACATTATTTGCTCATTACCTCCCCAAGGCCTCACCTACAGTCAGCATTTAAATTTGGGAATTAAGTTCCAACACATGAAATTTGGGGGACACATTCACACCATACGCATAGCGCCCCCCCCCCCCCGGAAAGTAAGTGCTCTCAGGATAGAGAAATGTTTGTGTGGTTCATCCAAATCATAGTCCAGCACTTTGCACATGGAACTTTCTCAATTAACATTTGTGGAATTCATGGCTCGGTGCCTGTGGCTCAACGGGCTAAGGCGCCAGCCACGTACATCTGAGCTGGCGGGTTCGAATCCAGCCTGGGCCCGCCAAACAACAATGATGGCTGCAACCAAAAAAAAAAAATGGCCGGACATTGTGGCGGGCACCTGTAGTCCCAGCTACTTGGGAGGCGGAGGCAAGAGAATCTCTTGAGCCCGGTAATTGGAGGTTGCTGTGAGCTGTGATGCCACAGCACTCTATCCAGGGTGACAGCTTGAGGCTGTCTCAAAAAAAAGAAAAATTTTGTGGAATTCAAACTTGTATTTTCCAACTTTCCAGCTACACCAGCTGGCATTTTGGTAAGACAAATTCCTCCAATTACACATTCCTTGGGGAAAATATATTTTAATAATTTCTGTGATCTTAAAATTTTTGAAGACTTATTCCACAAAAGCAATGTATATAGGTCAGGTGACTTTTTGATGGTTTCGGGGGCCTTTTATGCTAAATGAGAAATGCTTTAATGAAACTTTAAATTTTAAAAGCTACAAAATTAAATACAGGGATCCCCCCCCCGCCCCCACCCAGGGGCTGTTGAAATACACAGTTGCTTTTAAATTTCCTCAGCCCTCTGAGCCAACAGCTATATGGTAAAGGCTTTAGTCATTAGCATTAGGGAAATCTTTGGGGATTTGAGTGTTCATAAAAAGATTTCTTTTTTTAAACAATACTGAATATTCTCAAATTATACAAAATGTAGTAGAGTTCTTGCACACTGCTGATAACAGTGAACAAATGAGTTGTTGGATTATGCCTAACAATACTCTTTTGGAGGCAGTCTCTTTAGTGTGTGATGTGTTCTCAGAAGTAACTCTTACATACATGGACTTGTTTCTTCAATGCCTTGTGCTACGATTAAGATGACCAACAAAGGTTATTCCATTTGACTTCATTGGAGGTTTAGATATGATTTTGGGAAGGCTACTGAGAAAGATTTTGCTTTCCTGATAAAAGATTGAATGCAACGGGTACATCTTTTCTTTCTTCGCCTTCTTCTAGTTTTGAACGTGTACGGAATGGCAGGAGCTCTGGCTGCCTTTTTAAAACCATGAAATTCTGGCATTACCAATTATGTTTAAGTCCTTCTAATGCCTAGATAAGATTAAATGGACACAGATGTTGTTAGGGGATATGCCTGTGTGGAGGGAAAACAGAAGGAAGCTGAATAAGCACTCAGATTGGGATAAAGCCTTACTCCAACCAACTGAGGACGCCAGGAAGAGGAGGTTGGCTGAAAGCATCTCAAGCTGGTCTACAGTCTAAGGAAAGTTGAGGTAAGCCATCAGGGAGTCTTCAGACCAAAGTTGGCTGTCAGAAAAGTCTTTTGTCTTTCAGGAGTGGGTTTGACCTGGTGTCCCTGCTGCATAAGCCTTTGGCTGGGAGCTGCCCAAGGAAGGCATGGCTTTAGCACAAACACTGCAGCAGATTTTAAAGTACAACAGCTTCCAGCAACCAAGACCAAGACCCCATCTCTACTAAAAATAGAAAAACTAGACAGGCAGCATGGTGGGGGTCTATAATGACAGCTACTCCAGAGGCTGAGGCAGGAAGATTGCTTGAGCCCAAGAGTTTGAGGTTGCTGTGAGCTATGATGATGCCATAGCACTTTATCCAAAGCCACAAAGTGAGATTTTGTCGGGGGTGGCGGGGGCGCAACAGCTGTAGCCTGGGTCAGTTATGCTCCCTTGCAGCTGGAAATCTGTGAGGCAGATTCCCTTGGCCGCACCACCATCGCTGTAACATTGCCAGAAACCACCTTCCTCTGGAATACTTGCTATCAGAGAAAACTAAGCACCTCATTGTCTATGTCCTTGTCCCATTTTCTATAACCTCGGAATGCATTCTTAACACGTACAGCATTCATAACTCACCCAGTTAAGGCCAGCGCCCCCCACATCAGGGTTCCACTCTCTTCTCCTTTCTGTCCCCTCCGGCCCCTTCTCCCTGCTTTCCTGCCTTCCATTTCTCAGGCAGAGCTGCTTAGTTCTGTCTCTTTGATCCTTGGACTCCTGCCAACACCCAGCTCTCAAGGTCCCACCTTCAACCCCAAGTTGAAGTGGCTTATCAAGTTGTTTGCTCAAAACAAACACTATTCTCTGCTTAAGAGGAATTCTGGTGCCAGGTGGTAAGATAAAAAGTTCAGTTCACCCTGCACGTTTGCACGTGTGATTGTTCTCTGGGACAGGTTACTTATCCACCTCCTTAACACGTGAACTACTCCAGAACTGACATCATATCTTTTTGTGTGTAATTTAATTTTATTATAAACAATTTCAAACATATAGCAAAGTATCAGTAATAACACAAACATACCACATTGGATTTAACAAATGTTAACACTTTACCATATTTACTTTGAGTCTTATTTTAAGAACTAAATTATTACAGGTGATAATAATTATACTAACACATTGTGTTCCAGGCCCTATTCTAAATACTTCATATGTATTAACTCTTTTTTTGTTTGTTTTGTTTTCTAGAGACAGAGTCTCGCTTTGTCGCCCTCGGTAGAGTGCTGTGGCGTCACACAGCTCACAGCAACCTCCAACTCCTGGGCTTAGGCGATTCTCTTGACTCAGCCTCCTGAGTAGCTGGAACTACAGGCGCCCGCCACAAAGCCCGGCTATTTTTCTGTTTTTGCAGTTCGGTGAGGCCGGGTTTGAACCCGCCACCTTCGGTATATGGGGCCGGCGCCCTACTTGCTGAGCCACAGGAGCCGCCCAGGTCCTACAATTTTAATTTCCCTCTTCTCATGGCTTCCTACCAGGAAGAGCCATAGATCTTTCTCGTGTTGGTTATCTATTGCTGCACAACAACAACTCATCCCAGCACAAAGGAACTGAAGATAGTAGTTATCCTGTTATCTCTCATGACTCCTGGGGGGTTCAGGGAGTCACAGTGAGGACGGCTTGTCCCTGCTCCACAGCAGCCGAGGCCTCAGTTGGAAGACTGGAGGACTAAGAGCTGGAGTCACTGTAAAATTCATTCACGTCCATGTCTAGCAATCGACACTGGCCGTGGCCTGGGCTTTCCCTCAACATGGTGGCTGGGATCCAAGGACAAGCAACCCAGACAGAGTCAAGCAGAGGCTATATTGCCTTTTATGACCTCAGAAGTTGCATGGTATCACTTCTACCTCATCCTCTTGGTCAAGGCAGTTACCAAGTTCTGCCTGGGTTCAAGGGCACAGAACAGACTCTACCTCTCTATGGAGGTGTATCAATTCCCACTGTAAGGAAAGTGGGTAGGATGGAATATATGTACAATCTACCACAGATCCTGAAAGACAGACAATGTGGTAGGTGCCCTTCTATCCTGAAAGAACAGGTGGTTCTTTTTAACCCGTTGGATCCCAATGGCACATATGAGAAAGGACATCAGTCTGTCTACTAGTAAAGCAGAATGGGAGCAAAAGTCACTATACCTGGGGGGTGCCTGTGGCTCAAAGGGGTAGGGTGCTGGCCCCATATGCCAGAGGTGGCGGGTTCAAACCCAGCCCCGGCCAAAAACTGCAAAATAAAATAAAATAAAAAAATCACTATACCTTTCAACTATTGCACAACCAGTACCATGCTTTTTTTTTTTAACCTGTTCAAATATCTGGGATTAAAATGCTAAATATACAAGCAGTCTTAAAAATCTAACCAAGTCTCATTTTCTGAACTTCTGAAGTGTTTTTTTCTCCAGTGATGTGGGCCAGGTCATCCCTGCTTCAATTTGTCTTGTGGATCCATAATCCACAGCCCCGTCAGGAGCCTCAGGTATATTGGCGCCAGCTGCATCCAGTTTCATCAATAAATTGTAACTCAGAACACATTTGGGGGTGCCCCATTATTCCTGCATATGTAGAGAGAACTGTTGTCTGGCTAGTTTTTTTTGTTTGTTTGTTTGTTTGTTTCAGTTTTTGGCCGGGGGTCTAGGTTTGAACCTGCCACCTCCAGCATATGGGGCCAGCGCCCTACCCCTTTGAGCCACAGGTGCCACCCCTGTCCAGCTAGTTTGTATTCCTGAGATGAAGCAGATGTAATTCATATCTGGAAGAAATAAAGGCAATATCCTATTTGACAGTTCAAAAGACTTATTCTCCTTGTCCTGATAGAAAATATCTCCTTCCCAGAACTGAACAGGAAAACATAATAAAGTGGAAAAGCCTTTTGAAGAAGCGGTCATGGCATTTTTACTCTGAAAGAGAATGGTGGCGCACTTTTAGTGGTAACATCACACACGTGACAGTCTTCTGAGAGATGGCAGTACATTGAGGAAACCCTTAATGTTCTCCCCAGTTGTAACCAGAGAAAGTGCTAAGTGTGCCAAGTTGAAGATCATTGTGCGCTGAGGTTATCAGTCTGATGCATGTGCACAGAACACCCAGGCTCGCCTTACCGGGAGCTGTACACAGCGTGTGACGGAGAGGTGGCCCTCTCTAGAGACCGTCATTGCTGCTTTTTCATTATTTAAAAAGATAAGCTGTTTCCCATCCCCTGTGACTACTTGGTTTCCATTGTCGCTACATAAATAGCTTTGTGGTCTTGGTCATGATTTTCCTAAGGAATGAGTTATTTAAGTTCTCTAATTTAATCATCCCGAGATTATCTTCCTACCTCAATTTAATAAAGGAAATTAAAATGTGTTTTCTTTTTGTTAGTATCCTCAACCGCCATCTGCTTAAAAATGTGGATATAATCAGCCACTGGAAAGTATGAGAAACAGATCATGTTTACAAAGAAGTTTTTCTCTTTTTAAAAAGCATGTGAATAAAATTTTAAAATCCCCATGAGGTGGAAAAAAATCTGCCAGAATTTTTAGTTGAAAGAGATCTCATTTCATAGCAAGAGCTGGTAATGTAAAATGATCTCTCCAAATATAAACCCACAGCTTCCTGGTAATTGTGTTATTTTTAAGACAAATAAGGCATTTTTTTCTAATTTATTGTTTTCCAGCAACCCTTTTGCAGTCTTGTCTGGTAGCTGTCAATGGGAATAAATTTGTGCCACCTGTTCCCGTTGCTTTTCAATCTTGTGTGTCTGGAAAATTGCTCCGGTCATCTTTCCCTAGTAAGGATTATTCTGGAACCATAAATACTATCTTTACATTAGCATAAATGTTTTTTGAGTAAGGGACATTGGGATTTTTTGTATAATTTTTTTTTTTTTTTTTTTGCAGTTTTTGGCTGGGGCTGGGTTTGAACCCACCACCTCCGGCATATGGGGCTGGCACCCTACTTCTTTGAGCCACAGGCACCGCCCAGACATTGAGATTTTTAAATTGCTTGGAAGATGACAGTTCTTTCTACATCAAGAAAAACATTCATTGATGTTTAAAAACCACCTTGATTGAGATGTAATTAGCATACCACACAATTCACTTATTTAATGTACATAACTTAATAGTATATATATTCACAGGGTTGTGCACGTTCCCTCATAATCCACTTCCCTCATAATCCACTTTTAAACATATTTGTTGCTTACCAAAGGAAAAAAAATACCCCAGTAACCTTTACAGGCCTTCCCATTCCCACCCCTGGCCCCAGCCCTACGTGCCCATTCATCTAGGTTCTGTCTCTATTCATTTGTCTTTTCTGGACATTTTATATAAAAGGACTTACACAACTTATCATCATTTGTGACTAGTTCTCTTACTTAGCATAATGTTTTGAGCTTTATTTGAGTTTTTTCATGTATCAGGACATCTACTTTATTCCTTTTTATTGCCCCAAAATAGTCCATTATTCAGAAATACAACATTTTATTTATCCATTCATCAGTTGATAATTGTTTGGTTTGTTACCACCCTTTAGTTATTATGAATAATGCCACTGTGAGCATTCACACACAAATGCGTGTGTGGACGTACCTTTTCAATTTGCCTGGACATGTACTATATGCCAGGTCATATGATAAATCTATTTTTAACTTTTTGAGGAACTGCCAAACTTTTTCCTAAAGGGTTGACCATTGTACAGATCTACTAGCAATGCATGCGGGTTCCAATTTCTCCATCGACTCCCCAACATTTGTTACTGTCTGTATTTTTCTTTTTTTTGAGACCGAGCCTCAAGCTGTCACCCTGGGTAGAGTGCTGTGGCATCACAGCTCACAGCAACCTCCAATTCCTGGGCTCAAGCAAGTCTCTTGCCTCCGCCTCCCAAGTAGCTGGGACTGCAAGCACCCGCCACAACGCCCGGCCATTTTTTGGTTGCAGCCATCATTGTTGTTTGGCGGGCCCAGGCTGGATTCGAACCCGCCAGCTCAGGTGTACGTGGCTGGCGCCCCAGCCCGCTGAGCCACAGGCGCCAAGCCACTGTCTGTATTTTTCATTATAGCTGTCTCAGTAGGTATGAAGTGGTGTCTTGTGGTTTTGATTTGCATTTCCCTAACAATTAATGATATTGAGCATGTTTTCATGGGCTTATTGAACATGTCACATCTTATCTGGAAAAATAACCACCCAAATACTTTACCTATTTTTTAATTCCATTATTTATCTTTTCCTTATTGACTTGTAAGTGTTCTTTTTATATCCTAGAAACATATTCTTCATCAGATGCATGATTTGCAAATATTCTCTCCCATTCTGTTGGCGGTTGTTTCACTTTCTTAATAATGCCCTTCCAAGCATAAAAGATTTCAATTATTGGGCAGCGCCTGTGGCTCAAAGGAGTGGGGCACCGGCCCCATATGCCGGAGGTGGCGGGTTCAAACCCAGCCCTGGCCAAAAACTGCAAAAAAAAAAAAAGATTTCAATTATGACGTAGTTCAATTTTTTTCTATTTTTTTCACTTTTTGTGTCATCTCTACAAAAACCATTACCTAACCCAAGGTCACAAAAATTACCTCTCTTTTCTTCTAAGAGTTGTATAGTTTTAATTCTTATATTTAGGATCCCCATTCCTTTTAGAACAAGCTGTGCAGTGGGGGTTCCAAATGAAATATTCTGCATGAAGATAACCAGTTGTCCTAATACCATTTGTTGAAATCCTCTTCTTTCCTCACTAAATTATACTGGTACTCTGGGTAAAAATGAAGGTTTTGTAAATGTAAAGGTTTATTTCTAGATTCTCAATTCTATTTCATAGATCTATGTCAATACCACACTGTATTAATTACTGTTAACTCTGTAGCAAGTTTAAAAAGGAAGAAATGTGAGTCCTCCAGCTTTGGTCTCCTTTTCCAAGATTGTTTTATCTATTATTCTGGGTCCCTTGCATTTCCCATATGAATTTTGGGATCAGTTTATCAATTTTTGCCACAAACCACCTGAGATTTTGGTAGATATTGCATTGAATCTGTAAAATGATTCGTGGATTATGATATTGAATCTTCTAAACCCTGATTTTAGACTATTCTTCTTTTTTTTAGACCATTCTGATGCATTAATTTCAGGCCTTTTAAATTTCTTTAAATAATATTTTGTTGTTTTCATTTTATAAGTTACACATGTTTTTGTTAAACTGGCTTTTTAATTCTTTTTGATGCTATCGTCAACGGAATAATATTCTAATTACCTTTGGGGAATGTTAATTTTCTTTTTTTTATTTTTTAAAAATATGGAATGTTGGGGTGGTGCCCGTGGCTCAAAGGAGTAGGGCGCCAGCCCCATATGCTGGAGGTGGCAGGTTCAATCCCAGCCCCAGCCAAAAGATACAAAAGAAAAAAATATGGAATGCTTCCTGAATTTCCGTGTTATCCTTGTGCAGGGGCCATGCTAATCTTCTCTGTATTATTCCAATTTTAGTCTATGTTCTGCCAAAGCAAGCAAGGGGAATGTTAATTTTTACTGATTTATTTATTTTTATTTATTTATTTATTTTTTGAGACAGAATCTTATTATGTCACCCTTGGCAGAGTGCTGTGGCCGTCACAGCTCCCAGCAACCTCCAACTCTTGGGCTCAAGCAATTCTCTTGCGTCAGCCTCCCAAATATCTGGGACAACAGGCACCCGCCACAACGCCTGGCTATTTTTTGGTTACAGTGGTCATTGTTGTTTAGCAGGCACAAGCCAGGTTCGAACTCTGCCAGCTCCAGTGTGTGGCCAGTGCCCCAACCACTGAGCTACAGGCGCTGAGCCAGAATGTTCATTTTTAATGAATAGAAATAAAATTGACATTTGTATTCATCTTATATCCCATACCCTTGAGGAACTTGTTTATCAGTTCTAATAGCTCTTTAATGGATTGCTTGTTTTTTTCTGTATAAAAATCATTTCATCTATAAATAGAGATTAATTCTTCCTTTCTATTATAGTAAGGATACTTTATTCCACCTAGAGTATGTATTACATTAATTGATTTTTGACTATAAACTAACCTCATATTCCTGGTATAAATCCCACTCATTCATGTTGTATAATCTTCTTTATATGCTGCTTTATTCAGTTTGTAAGTATTTTATGGAATTTTTTTTTTTTTTTTTTTGCAGTTTTTGGCCGGGGCTGGATTTGAACCCACCACCTCCAGACATATGGGGCCGGTGCCCTACTCCTTTGAGCCACAGGTGCTGCCCGGAATTTGTTTTTTTTCTTTTGAGACAGAGCCTCAAGCTGTCACCCTGGATAGAGTGCTGTGGCATCACAGCTCACAGCAACCTCCAATTCCTGGGCTCAAGCGAGTCTCCTGCCTCTGCCTCCCAAGTAGCTGGGACTACAGGTGCCTGCCACAACGCCGGGCCATTTTTTGGTTGCAGTGTCATTGTTTGGCAGGCCCAGGTTGGATTCGAACCCGCACCGAGCCCCAGCCATTTTCTTGTTGCCGTTGTCATTGTTCCTTGCCAGGCCCAGGCTAGGTTCGAACCCACCAACTCTGGAGTATGTTGCTGATGGCCCAGTTGCTGAGCTACAGGTGCCAAACCCTGGTTTTTTTTTTTTTTTTTTTTTTTGAGATAGCATCTTAATCTAGTCTACCTAAGTAGAGTGCTATGGTGTCATATCTCACAGTAACCCAAAAGTGTTAAGGTCAAGCAAACCTCTTGCCAAGTAGCTGGGACTATAGGTGCCCGCCAGAATGCCTGGCTAGTTTTAGAGATGGGGTTTCTTGATCAGGCTGGTCTTGAACTTCTGAGCTCAAGTGATCCACCCACCTTGCCTCCCAGAGTGCTAGCATTGACTGGACACTGGTTTTATTTCTTTAATGAATGTCTTCTGTCATTATAGTGTCTAGGCCCCGAACTTCCCTGTGTAATGATGTTCTGTTTTCCTTCTAAGGGATTTCTTGGGGTCTTGTTCTACTGCTTTATAACTCTGTCCTTCCCTAAATTGCACCCCCTTGCCCCACCCGTTTTACATTTCTGAGCCTGACTTTTTTTTTTTTTTTTTTGAGACAAGGTCTTGCTCTGTCACCTGGGTTAAAGTGCCACTGCAACCTCAAATTCCTGGGCTCAAATGATACTTCTTCCTTAGGCTTCCTAGAGCTGAGACTGGAGTCATGCTCCACCACACCTGGTTCTGTAAGAGTAGCACTTTGGAAAGCAGAGGCAACTAAGGCTAGGAGTTCAAGCTCAGCCTGAGCAATATAGGGAGACCTAGTCTCTTCAAAAAGTAAAAAAGAAAGCAGCACCTGTGGCTCAGTGTGTAGGGTGCTGGCCCCATATACCAAGGGTGGTGGGTTGGAAACCCGTCCCCGGCCAAACTGCAACAAAAAGCCAGGCACTGTGGCGGGCACCCTGTAGTCCCAGCTACTCAGGAGGCTGAGGCAAAAGAATCACCTAAACCCAAGCGCTGGAGGTTGTGAGCTGTGATCCTCACAACCTCCAGAATCACCTAAACCCAAGCGCTGGAGGCTGTGAGCTGTGATTCTATGGCACTCTATTGAGGGCGGCAAAGTGAGACTCTGTCTCACCAAAAAAAAAGGAAAAAATTAGCCAGGCTGAGGCAGGAAGATTGCTTGAGTCCAGGAATTTCGCAAATGTATTTGAGGCTGCAGTGAGCTATGATATGATGATGCCACTGCCTTCTACCTTGGGCAGTAAAGCAAGACCCTTCCTCAAAGAAAAAATGAATAAATAATAGGCCAGGTGTGGTGGCTCACGCCTGTAATCCTAGCACTCTGGGAGGCTGAGGCAGGTGAATTGCCCTGAGCTCACAGGTTCAAGACCAGCCTGAGCAAAAATGTGAGACCCCCCCCGTCTCTAGTAAAAGTAGAAAAACACACACACCCCAAAAAACGTAGAAAAACTGAGGCAAGAGAATCGCTTGTGCCCAAGAGTTGGAGGTTTTTGTGAGCTATGACGTCACAGCACTCTATCCAAAGCGATAGCTTGAGACTATCTTCAAAAAAATAAATGTGGGCGGCGCCTGTGGCTCAGGCAGTAAGGCGCAGGTCCCATATGCAGAGGGTGGTGGGTTCAAGCCCAGCCCCGGCTGAACTGCAACAACAAAAAAAATAGCTGGGTGTTGTGGCCGGTGCCTGTAGTCCCAGCTACTTGGGAGGCTGAGTCAGGAGAATCGCCTAAGCCCAGGAGTTGGAGGTTGCTGTGAGCTGTGTGATGCCACGGCACTCTACCGAGGGCGATGAAATAAGACTCTGTCTCTACAAAAAAAAAAGAAAGGAAAAAAAACCAAAAAAAAAAAAGTAAATAAATAAAGGAAGAAATAGGGGGGTGGCGCCTGTGGCTCAAAGGAATAGGGCGCTGGCCCCATATGCCAGAGGTGGTGGGTTCAAACCCAGCCCTGGCCAAAAACTGCAAAACAAAGAAAGAAAGAAATAGGAGGCGGTGCCTGTTGCTCAGTGGGTAGGGCGCCGGCCCCATATACCGAGGGTAGCGGATTCAAACCTGGCCCCTGCCAAACTGCAACAAAAAATGACTGGGTGTTGTGGTGGGCACCTGTAGTCCCAACTACTCAGGAGTCTGAGGCAAGAGAATCGCCTAAGCCCAGGAGCTGGAGGTTGCTGTGAGGTGTGGCATCACAGCACTCTATTGAGGGTGACAAAGTGAGACTTTGTCTCTACAAAAAAAAAGAAAGAAAGAAACAGGGAATTCAGAGAAGACCTTGAGGAAATCACTTAGTCTTAAGTATGAGGTTATCTGAGTGGAGAAAGAAGGGTGGGCACATTCAGGAAAGAGGAAAGAAGGAAGAAATCCTGGTTTGCTACTTTGAGTTTGAAGATATTTTATTGTTTTGGCTGAGGGTGATTACATGCTTTGAGTTTTATAATTTTGTATGTTAGTGTCTTGGGACATACAGTTATTTCCTTATCTGTCCTATGACACTTTGTGCCCAAATTTCAACCAAAAAAAAAATTTTTTTTCTTTGTTTTTTTGAGACAGTTTCTCACTTTGTCACCCTTGGTAAAGTGCCATGGTGTTATGCCTCACGGCAATCTCAAACTCTTGTGCTTAGGTGATGCTTTTGGCTCAGCCTCCCAAGTAGCTGGGACTATAGGCACCTGCCACAGCGCCCAGCTATTTTTAGAGATGGGGTCTGGGTCTGACTCAGGTTTGTCTCGAACTCCTGAGCTCAGACAATCCACCTGCCTTGGCTTCCCAAATGCTGGGATTACAGGCTTGAGCCACCGCACCTGGCCTCCAAAATATTTTTTGTACTGCTTGCATGGACACTACTCTCTGACATAGAAACTAACATCAACAAAACTCAGAGTTAGGAGGAAGTTTTTATGTACACCTGGCTCATTCCTTTTAATGAAATTGACAGGAGTTTTATATGTCTTAAAATTATCTTTAAAAATTTCCAATTTAGCTGGGTACGGTGGCTCACACCTGTAATCCCAGCACTGTGGGAGGCTGAGGAGGGAGAATTGCTTGAGCTCAGGAGTTCGAGACTCACCTGAGTGAGAGTGAGACCCCCAACTCATGAAAAAAATGGAAAAATCCAGCTAGGTGCCATGGCGAGCGCCTGTAATCGCAGCAGCTTCCTGGAGGCTGAGTCGGGGATGCCCACAGCTGGAGTCTGAGGTTGCAGTGAGCTACCACGCCCACTGCACTCTGCTCAGGGGCATAGGATGAGACTGTGTCTCAACCAAAAAAAAATTTCCAATTTAGGTTCAGTGCCCGTGTCTCAATGGTTAGGGCACTGGCCACATACACCAAGGCAGGCAGGTTCATACCTGACCTGAGCCTGCTAAACACCAGTGCCATCTGCAACAAAAAAATAGCCTGGTGTTGTGGGTGCCTGTAGTCCCAGCTACTTGGGAGGCTGAGGCAAGAGAATTGCTTAAGCCGAAGAGTTAGCGGTTGCTGTAAACTGTGATGGCACTATCGAGGTCATTTTTTTCAAGTTTATTTTCCAGAAATCTAGATGACTTTTGCTTTTGTAATATTCATCTGCACAATACTGATTTGTAACAACTTATTTGGAGAAAGAACTTAAAAATATATAAGGTATCAACTTCACTATATAATTGAGGTATGTGGGTGTTTTTTTGTTGTTGTTGTTGTCATTGTTGTTTTTGAGACAGAGTCTCACTTCGATGTCCGGCTTTTTTATTTGTTTTAGAGACAAGGTCACCGGGCCAGGTATAATGGGTGCTAATAAGTATTAGAAACTCAGTAACTTCTGTTGTGTCCTGTGTTTACTGTTTTCTTTTTAAGTGTTCTATGTTTTCATTCTGATTTATTATCAAGCCTCTGGAAAGTGAAATTATCTTTTGCGTGTTTGATGTTTAATATTTTATATGTTTAAAAGTAATGAGTGTATGTAATCCTAGCACTCTGGGAGGCTGAGGCGGGTGGATTGCCTGAGTTCACAGGTTTGATACCAGCCTGAGCTAGGGTGAGACCCAGTTTGTGGTGGATGCTTGTAGTCCCAGCTACTTGGGAGGCTGAGGCAAGAGAATTGCTTGAGCCCAAGAGTTTGAGGTTACTGTGAGCTGTGACGCGTCGGCACTCTACCGAGGGTGACTGTCTTCACAAAAAATAATGAGGGTGGTGCCTGTGGCTCAGTGAGTAGGGCGCCAGCCCCATATACAAAGGGTGGCAGGTTCAAACCCAGCCCTGGCCGAACTGTGACAAAAAAATGGCCGGGCATTGTGGCGGGTGCCTGTAGTCCCAGTTACTCCAGAGGCTGAGACAAGAGAATGGCCTAAGCGCAGGAGCTGGGGGTTGCTGTGAGCCGTGAAGCCATGGCACTCTACCAAGGGTGACAAAGTGAGACTCTGTCTCTTAAAAAAAAAAAATAATGATGAGTGTAGTAAAAAACTGAAAATTAAGTCATGTTTAACATTATGCTATGTAGTTTTTGTTTCTTGGGTGATTGGGAAATGGTAGAAACCTTGCTGCATATCATCAGTTTCCTTTGCATAATTAGCTTTTTCAAGAATTCTGAGGTAAAATTGTAATTATCTTAAATATGTTGAATTAGTCATTTTTATTTTAGACAAAGGGAAGAGAGTAGGGGAAACAGATGAGAAAGAATAGGGCAGGGAGTGGGAGAGGGGAAGATAGAGGGGGAAGAGAGAAAATGAGGAGGAGAAAGATGTGGTATCCCAAAGAAAGAACAGAATATCAGCCTTGAGGTAAAAGTGTAAATTTATATTAGAGAAATGGATGAGAAATTAGTCTTTTTTTTTTTTTTTTTTTTTGTAGAGACAGTCTCACTTTATGGCCCTCGATAGAGTGGCGTGGTGTCACACAACTCACAGCAACCTCCAGCTCCTGGGCTTAGGCGATTCTCTTGCCTCAGCCTCCCAAGTGGCTGGGACTATAGGCGCCTGCCACAATGTCCAGCTATTTTTCTGTTTTGCAGTTCAGCCAATGCCGGGTTTGAAACCACCACCTTCGGTATATGGGGCCAGTGCCCTACTCGATGAGCCACAGGTGCTGCGTGAAATTAGTCATTTTTAAAGCCATGATTATTTTATATGCATGGAAATTTATTATCTTTTTTGGGGAGAGGGGAGACAGTGCCTCAAGCTATTGCCCTGGGTAGAGTATCGTGGCGCCACAGCTCACAGTAACCTCCAATTCCTGGGCTTAAGCAATTCTCTTGCCTCAGCCTCCCAAGTGGCTGGGACTACAGGCGCACACCACAACACCCAGTAATTTTTTGCTTGTAGTTGTCATTTTTGGCAGGCCTGAGCCTGATTGAAATCCGTCAACTCTGGTATATGTGGCTGGCACCTTAGCAGGCGCTGAGCCACAAATATATTATCTTTTGAAAATATAAAGATCTTGATCCAGCAGAAGCAACTTTTTCAGTTAATTATTTCTACCTCTCTTGGCTGGAGAACTGTTTAGTGCTTGCTTATAATAATGTTTGCCTAATGTCTTTATTATGCATTCAGTATAAACTAGTAGCACTACCTCAGACATCTTTGGTGGCTTCATATATGCCAAAACTAAAATTGTGCACAGAGACAGATTTGCTATATGAGTGTAAGAAAATAAGTATTGCAAAATTTAGTCCCCAGACAAGCTAACAAAATTATTCAGCTAATTTAGGTTGTGGAAATCAATGATAATTAGCCCTATACTTTAGCTTAAACACAGATCACATCCAACCCCCAACTCTCTTAATGTTAAAGCTGACATTCTTTTAATTTCTCATGAAAAGTATTAGGAGGGGCTCAGTCTACTTCTCTAAACAGTATGGCTAGCAGTCATGGAAAAATCACATTTGGAGCACTGGTACGGATGTTTAGAAAGTATTGAGAGGAGTGTGATTGTGTGTGTTAAAACATACTGGTGTGAAGGATTTTTATAGCTGCAGTTGAGAGTTCTGAAAACCTCATGCTCATTTGATGGCAAAACTTACCCTGAAATGGGCGGTACCTGTGGCTCAGTGGGTAGGGTGCCAGCCCCATATCCTGCATATACCGAGGGTGGTGGGTTTGAACCCAGCCCTGGCCGGCTAAAACAGCAATGACAACTGCAGCAGCAACAACAACAACAACAAAAAGCTAGGCGTTGTGGCGGGTGCCTGTGGTCCCAGCTACTTGGGAGGCTAAGGCAAGAGAATTGCTTAAGCCCAAGAGTTGAAGGTTGCTGTGAGCTGTGACGCCACAGCACTCTACCAACAAAATGAGACTCTGTCTCAAAAAAAAAAAAAAGAAAAGGAGAAAAAAGAAAACTGCTCTCAAGAATATTCCAGATGAGGCTGGTCATGGTAGCTCTCTCCTGTAATCCTAGCACTCTGGGAGGCCGAGGTGGGTGGATAGCTTGAGATCATGAGTTCTAGACCAGCCTGACCAAACGCGAGACCTCGTCTCTACTAAAAAATAGAAAAACTGAGGCAAGAGGATTGCTTGAGCCCAAGAGTTGGAGGTTGCTATGAGCTATGATGCCACAGCACTCTACCCAGGGCAACAGCTTGAGACTCTGTCTCAAACAACAACAAAATATTCCAGAGGAGGCACAGTGGCTCACACCTGACAATCCTAGCACTTTGGTTTTTTTGTTTGTTTGTTTTTTGAGATAGAGCCTCAAGCTGTTGCCCTGGGTAGAGTGCAGTGTCATTTCAACTCACCGCAACCTCCAACTCCTGGGTTTAAGCGATTCTCTTGCCTCAGCCTCCCAAGTAACTGGGACTACAAGCACCTGTTACAATGCCCAGATATTTTTTTGGTTGGAGTTGTCATTGTTGTTTGGTAGGCCTGGGCTTGATTGGAACCCGCCAGCTCTGGTGTATGTGGCTGGCGTCTTAGCCACTTGAGCTACAGGCGCCGAGGCAATCCTAGCATTTTGGTAGGCCCAGGTGGGAAGATGGCTTGAAGCTAGGTATTTGAGACTAGCCAGAGCAACATAGTGAGACTTTGTACAAAAAAGAAAAAAGTTAGCCAGGCATGGTAGCACACACCTCCAGTTTAGCTATTTGGGAGACTGAAGCAAGAGGACCACTTGAGCCCAGCACTTGGAAATTGCAGTTAGCTATTTACTATCATGCTCCTGCATTCCAGCCAAGGCAACAGAGCAAGACCTTATCTCCAAAAAGAACAAAAATTCCAAGAGTACTAATATTCTCAAAGCTTTTTGTGCAATTAAGATGATAAGGTAGATGTTCAGTCTCTTCCCTACTTCTATGTTTGTGTTATATATATGAATTTAGAGACTGCAGAGTTTTATAGACTATGGGTTGTTACTTGCAGGTGTTATTTGGAAGAAGTAACTTCCTGCTCAAATAATGAGACTTAAGGCCAGTTCAGAAAAGCAGGGAAGTAGTTTAGAGGAAGTAAATTTGAAGGCTGGTGTCTAATCTTAGTAATCTGGGCTTTTGAAAGTTTCCTTTCCAAAAGTTAGAAGATAACTCTTGCATATACCAAAGCATTTTAATCCATTAATTAATTAATTAATTTTTAAATTAGTGAGAGACAGTCTCACTTTGTCACCCTCAGTAGAGTCTGTAGCGTCACAGCTCACAGCAACCTCTAGCTCTTGGGCTTAGGCAATTCTCTTGTCTTAGCCTCCCAAGTAGCTGGGACTACAGGCGCCTGCCACAGTGTCCAGCTATTTTTGGTTTTTTTCATGGGGACTCATTTTTATTTATTATTATTATTATTTTTTTTGAGACAGAGCCTCAAGCTGTCGCCCTGCGAAGAGTGCTGTGGTATCACAGCTCACAGCAACCTCCAACTCCTGGGCTCAAGTGAGTCTCCTGCCTCTGCCTCCCAAGTAGCTGAGACTACAGGCGCCCGCCACAATGCCCAGCTGTTGGTTGTTTTTTTTTTTTTTTTTTTTTGGTTGCAGCCGTCATTGTTTGGCGGGCCCGGGCTGGATTCGAACCCGCCAGCTCAGGTGTACGTGGCTGGCGCCTTAGCCCATTGAGCCACAGGCGCCGAGCCATGGGGACTCATTTAATACAGAGTTCCCAGACCTCTACCCAATTTCCCCTATTATTAATCCATTTAACATATGTCTTAACCAGTTCACATCAACATACAATTTTTTGTGGTCTGAGAAACACCCCTCTGGGCTTCACATTCTACAAACTTTTTTTTTTTTTTTTTCTGAGATAGAGTCTCACTTTGTTGCCCGTGGTAGAGTTCTGTGGCATCATAGCTCACAGCAACCTCAAACTCTTTGGGCTCAAGCAATCCTCTTGCAGATCCTGTAGCATCTGAATAGAAGAAGCTGAGGGTGGTCACAGGTAGGGCTTGGGACCTTCAGCCTCCATTCTTTCTCTCTTCCCGTTGCTCTTTTACTTTCTAAGCCCAGGAGTTGGAGGTTGCTGTGAGCTGTGACGCCATGCACTCTACTTAAGGCAACAAAGTGAGACTCTGTCTCATTCATCCTATCTCTCCCTTTTGAAAGGGCAGCACTGAACCAGCAGAGATCTTACAGACCACCAAGGCTTGTATGAAAGGTCTTTATTGGCAGGGGATACTGCAGAGCTGCACCAAGGAGGAGAGAAAAGAGGGAGAGGGGGAGAGAGACAGAGAGAGAAGTTAAGACCCCCTCCCCCCCAGCTATTTTTTGTTGCAGTTTGGCCAGGGCTGGGTTCGAACTGACCACCCTCGGTATATGGGGCCAGCGCCCTACTCACTGAGGCACAGGCGCCCCCCTAATTAATTAATTTGTAATTTTTTTTATTTTTTGAGAAGGAGTCTCAAGCTATTGCCCCTGAGTAGAGTGCCCTGGCGTTCCTGGGCTTAAGCGATTCTCTTAACTCAGTCTCCCAAGTAGCTGGGACAACAGGCACATGGCCACAGTGCCCAGAAATTTTTTTTGTTGCCATTGTCATTGTTTTAGCTGGCCTGGGCCAGTTTCGAGCTGCCAGCCTTGGTGTATGTGGCTGGCGTCCTACCCGCTGAACTATAGGTGCCGCCCTAATTTATTTATTTTATTTATGTATTTATTTATTTATTTATTTTATTTTTTTTTTGAGGCAGAACCTCAAGCTGTCACTCTGGATAGAGTGCCATGGCATCACAGCTCACAGCAATTTCCAATTCCTGGGCTCAAGCGAGTCTCTTGTCTCTGCCTCCCAAGTAGCTGGGACTACAGGCGCCTGCCACAATGCCCGGCCATTTTTCTTTTTTCTTTTCTTTTTTCTTTTTGGTTGCAACTGTCATTGTTGTTTGGTGGGCCCAGGCTGGATTTGAACCTGCCAGCTCAGGTGTACGTGGCTGGCACCTTAGCTGCTTGAGCCACAGGTGCCAAGCCAGGATGGTAATTTCTTATCCTTAATTAATTAAACAAAGAAAAATTTTTTCACATTTCCCTCTTCATGGCATATCTTTAATTGAGTTAGTGAAAATATACTTTTGTTTCATGCCATTTATTTATTTATTTATTTTTGTTTGTTTTGTAGAAACACAGTCTCACTTTATCGCCCTCTGTAGAGTGCTGTGGCGTCACACAGCTCACAGCAACCTCCAACTCCTGCACTTAGGCGATTCTCTTGCCTCAGGCTCCCAAGTAGCTGGGACTACAGGCACCTGCCACAATGCCTGGCTATTTTTTTGTTTTGCAGTTTAGCCGAGGCCAGGTTTGAACCCGCCACCTTCGGTATATGGAGCCGGCGCCCTACTCCCTGAGCCACAGGCGCCGCCTCATGCCTTTTATTTATTTTTTTTTAAAGACTAGAGTCTCTCTGTCACCCTGTCTGACAGCAACCTCAAACTTCTGGGCTGAGCGATCCTGTTGCGTTAGCCTTCTAAGTAGCTGGAACTATAAGTTTCTGCCGTGACGCCTGTCTAGCTTTTTCTGTTTTTTTAGTAGAAACAGGGTTTTGATATTGCTCAACCTGGTCTGGAACTCCTGAGTTCAAGGAATCCACCTGCCTTGGCCTCCCGAGTGCTAGGATTACAGGTTTGAGCTGCCATGCTGGGCCTGGTCTTGAACTCTTGACCTCAAGTGGTCCTTCCATCTTGGCTCCCCGAAGTGCTAGCATTACAACTAAGAGCTGCTATGCTTGGCCCAGTGCTATTTTTGACTCTTCTAGGCATTATAGGGAATATAGAAATTAAGGTGGTCTTTTGTATTAGCATTTACAGGGAATAGTATTCAACAGTTGAGCATTAGCTGTTACATAGTTGGAATTGTTTATTCTAAGTGCTTTTCTGTATTAATTCGTTTAATAATTAGCATTATATTGTGAGGCAAGAGACCATTTTTCCTCATAGGTACAGATGAGAAAGTAGAGGCACAGGGAGGTTAAGTAATTTGCTCTGGTTTCATAGCTGCTTTGAACCCAAGCACCTGGCTTAAAGCCTTCCTTTTACCAGAATAGAGTATCAAGTGATTTAAACTTCCATAGTCTTTTGAGAAATAGCTCTGTGTAAGCTAAGTGCTACTGGAGTTTAGGGATGAAGAATTTGTGGTGGAGTAGCTAGGAAGGCATCTGTGGGGCAGGTATAACACTTGGCTTTAAATAAGGTGGATAAGAGTGTAAAGGAATAGTTGGCTTGAAAACAGTTTTTTTTTTTTTTTTTTTTTTTTAAGGCAGAGTTTCAAGCTGTAGCCCTGGGTAGAGTGCTGTGGCGTCAGCTCTCAGCAACCTCAAATTCTTGGGCTTAAGTGATTCTCTTGCCTGGGACTACAGGCGCCTGCCACAACGCCCAGCTATTTTTTGGTTGTAGTTGTTGTTTGGCAGGCCCAGGCTGTATTTGAACCCTCCAGCTCTGGTGTATGTGGCTGGTGCCCTGGCCTTAACTGACCTATAGGCACCTAGCCCAGATGGTGCATTTTTTTTGGTGGTTTTTTTTGTTTTGTTTTCTGGCAGGGTCCTGCTTTGTTGCCTTGGGTAGAATGCAGTGTTGTCATCATGGCTCACTGCAGCCTCAAACTCCGAGGCTCAGGTGATCCTCCTGCCTCAGCCTTCTGAGTAGCTGGGACTATAGGCACCCTCCACCACACCTGGCAGATTTCTTTTCCATTTTTGGCAGAGACAGGTCTTGTTTTTGCCCAGGTTGGTCTTGAAGTTAATGATCCTCCCGCCTCTGCCTCCCAGAGTGCTAGGGTTGCAGGCATGAGCCACCGCCTCAGATGGCATTTTCTTATCTCCTTGTAGGAGAGGGGGTCCCCAGTGTTGGTTAGACTGGTCCAGACATGTGGGGGAGAGAGGGCAGTGTGCTTCTGTAGTCTAGGGATACAGAATGTACAGATAACAACAGATCTTTGCATATATACTGTTTTGTTTCTTCCTCCTTTCACCAATATACTGTATACATCTTCCCAAGTCAATACCTTTTAAAATATATTTCATTAACTTTTTGAAAACATAATACTGTAGTTTCATTTGGTAAGTTCAAACGGTAAAAAAGGATATATGGTCCCTAAGGCAAAATTGAGATTCATATGTATTCTTCCAGAGATAGATCTGTGCATATACCAGTGTTCATTGTTCTTCAGTGACTAGTATGGACCTATAGTGGGGTCTGTTCTGTGTATCTATACATTCCACCATTATACACTAGCTTGACAACATATGACACACTTGATATCTCTTCATAATCTTTTCTTTTCTTTCTTTCTTTTTTTTTTTTGAGAGACAGTCTCACTTTATCACCCTCGGTAGAGTGCCATGGCGTCACACAGCTCACAGCAACCTCCAACTCCTGGGCTTAGATGATTCTCTTGCCTCAGCCTCCCAAGTAGCTGGGACTATAGGCGCTTGCCACAACGCCCGGCTATTTTTCTGTTTTGCAGTTCAGCCGAGGCCGTGTTTGAACCCACCACCTTCGGTATATGGGGCCGACACCCTACTTGATGAGCCACAGGCACCGCCCTTCTTTTCTTTTTTTTTTTTTTTCTTTTCAAGACAAGAGTCTCATTCTGGCAAGTGGGCAGAGTGCTGTGGTGTCACAGCTCATAGCAACCTCAAACTTTTGGGCTTGAGCAGTCTTCTTGCCTCAGTCTCCCCAGTAGCTGTGACTGCAGACTCCTGGCCAGTTTTTCTATATGTCTCTATTAGAGACAGGGTCTACCTCTTGCTCAGGGTGGTCTCAAACTCCTGAGCTCAAGCAGTTCACCTACCTTTGCCTCCCAGATTGTAAAGATAACACCAGGCCAGCCAATAATCCTTTTATTTTTTATTTATTTATTTATTTTTGAGACAAAGTCTCACTCAAAATGCCCCAGGCTTAGCATGCCCTGTCATCAGCCTAGCTCACAGCATCCTCAAACTCCTGGCTTCAGTCTCTATAGAATAGCGGGGACAATAGGCACCTGCCACAAGGCCTGGATAATTTTTTCTGTTTTTAGTAGATATAAGTAAGGTCTTGCTCTTGTTCAGGCTACTCAGTCTCCTAAGCTTAAGGGATCTGCCCACCTTCACCTCCCATAGTGCTGGGTTCACACAGGCATGAGCCACTGCACCTGGCCTCATTTAATAATAACCTTATGTCAGATCATTTCTTGTTAACACAAATCTTTATACATGGTTACATTAAATCTTTTTGTGAATGTATCATAAGATGCTTAACCAGTTTTCGAAAGGTACATGTAGGTTGTTTCCAGGCTTTATAAGTGGAATTGCTGAGTCAAATAGTTCATGGAGTTTTAATTTTGACAAATGTGGCCAATGGCCTTGCAAAGAAACTGCTCCCTTCTTTGTATATTCTTTTTCTGGCTTAATCCCTTTAATACTCAACACTAAAGTTCTTCAGCCCCACTGGGGCTTAAAATCCATGGATCCTTCTAACCTTTCACTTCCCTCATCTCTCAGTTCATCGCTGTAATTACCCACTTGTATTTATGCTCAACTCTTTTTCTCCTTTCTCATGTTTTTATCTGGCAAAACCTCAGCCTTGGTTAAATCCAACACTTTACCTATTTTGCCCACTAAGATTCCTTAGTTTATTTATTCCTGTTCATAGAACAAGATAACACCACCCCTTTTGTTACCCTTCCCAGCCTTACTATCAACTGTGATAATCTTATTTGAGAAAATGGAAGCAATAAAAAAGAGTGTACCATTACATCTAATCACTCACCTACATTTGTTATAATCTGCCTCCTCCTCTGTTACTGTAGCACAGTCCCTGGGGAGGCTTTGTTCTGTCCCAGGTCAGGTCTTATATTGGTGTGCTAAATCCCATTCCTCTCTAACTACTGTAGCAGTTTTCCCTTCTCTTGTGTCAGTCCATTGACCAGACCTTAATGACCCTATTAAGCTGGAATTGATGCTGGGAAGTGTCTTTATTACTGGCAGCCATATGAGGAGGAAGGGGAGAGATAAATATTCAAGCAAACAGCAGGCAGTCTCTGCCAGACCTTCCATGACTTTTTTGTGTGTGACTTTTTTTTTTGAGACAGAGCCTCAAGCTGTCACCCTGGATAGAGTGCTGTAGCCATCACAGCTCACAGCAACCTCCAATTCCTGGGCTCAAGCGAGTCTCCTGCCTCTGCCTCCCAAGTAGCTGGGACTACAGGCGCCCGTCACAGCGCCTGGCCATTTTTTGGTTGCAGCCATCATTGTTTGGTGGGCCCGGGCTGGATTCGAACCCACCAGCTCAGGGGCCGAGCCATGACTTTTTTTTTTTTTTTGTGGAGACAGAGTCTAACTTTATCTCCCCTCTGTAGAGTGCCGTGGCATCACGCAGCTCACAGCAACCACCAACTCCTGGGCTTAGGCAATTCTCTTGCCTCAGCCTCCCAAGTAGCTGGGACTACAGGCGCCTGCCACAACACCCAGCTATTTTTCTGTTTTGCAGTTTGGCCGAGGCCAGGCTTGAACCCGGCACCCTACTCGACGAGCCACAGGCGCTGCCCAACTTTTTTTTTTTTTAATAAACTTTTCCCCCCCACCCTGAGGCAGTCTCACTCTGTTGGCCCTAGGGTAGAGTGCCATGGCAATAGCTTAGCTCACAGAAACGTCAAATTCCTGGGTTCAAGCAATCTTCCTGCCTCAGCCTCCCTAGTAGCTGGGACTACAGGTGTTCTACCAAAGCACCCAGCTAATTTTTCTATTTATTTATGAGACAGCTTTACTCTGTCACCCTGTGTAGAATGCTGTGGTATCAGAGCTCACAGCAACCTCGAACTCTAGGGCTTAAGCGATCCTATTGCCTCAGTTTTTTATTTTTAGTAGAGAAGAGGTCTTGCTCTTACTCAGCTTGGTCTTGAGCTCATGAGCTTGAGCAATCTGTCTGCCTTGGCCTCCCAGACTACTAGGATTATAAGAGTGAGCCACTGTGCAGGCCTGGCCTTAATTTTTCTATTTTTAGTACAGATGGGATCTCACTCTTGCCCAGGCTGGTCTTGAACTCCTGATGTCAAGCTATCTTCTTGCCTTGGCCTCTTAAAGTGCTAGAATTATAGGCATGAGCCATCATGCCCAGCATGTCTATGCTGTGTTTACCTGCAATTGCAGCTTTACTTGGGCACTCACCTTTTTCAGTTGATTGGGGATAAAGGTGTGTGAGGTTTAGAAAAAGCCTTCTTATTTTTTTTTTTTTTTTGAGACAGAGCCTCAAGCTGTTACCCTGGATAGGGTGCCGTGGCATCACAGCTCACAGCAACCTCCAACTCCTGGGCTCAAGCGAGTCTCTTGCCTCCGCCTCCCAAGTAGCTGGGACTACAGGCG